>JAMFLO010000131.1:927-75630 GCA_027475765.1 Paralagenidium karlingii | reverse complement strand
GATATAAAATTTTAAATTGTCTGTTATTTTTTGGATGTGGGAGGGGGGGGGGGGGGGGGGGAGGGGGGAAGAGGGGGGGAGGGTCCTGGACCAGGTTGACAGTCTGTTTGGAAGGGTGTCGACGACAGGATTTCTTTGATGACAGGTTGCCGCAGAGTGATCTTTTCCGTGCGCATCCCCCCTGCGGATTGGGGTTGTCGGAGGTTTCAACGGCAACTAGCGAGGAATGGATGATTGGCCCACGACTAACCCTTTTCGAGCATTTAGTGACTCCGTTAGTGGCCACCACAAACAAGCCCACTGGCCATCCACCCTGTCGCAATGCATGCCTATGCGTGGGCCAACAGCAACACTACTTGCTTCCTGGTTGGCTCGCGACCGTGGTCATCGCCCCGGAGTCTCTCCCAATCGAGCACCACTATCTCGACCGAGCCAGTTCAGTTGAACAGAAGCAACGGAAACCATGAGTGTATTAATACTTTGGACAACGAGAGATTACTTGTCGCGCAGTAAATTCCATGACGGTGCCAATTCGCTGGCGATGGACGGCACTTTGGCAAGCTTTTGGTCCATTTGGTGGAGAAACGTCTCGTGTTGACGGATGGCAGTGGGGTCGTGAGCCAGACACTTGCAATGCAGCAAGTAATTCTTGACAAAGAGCAAGGTGCACGTCTCCAGCGCTTTCATCTTCGACGGCGGGGACACACGCATACACACATCATCATCATCATCCGATCAGACCACCACCCGAGTGCCAGTTTCACTAAACACACTTGACAAACGTACCTCCAGCGAGGACTTGTCCAGCTTTGGCTCGCTGGCCAATTGGCCTAGACAGTACTCCTACCCGACACCAACACATACAGGCCAGTCAGTTAACACACCCACAACGAACAGCAACAGAGTGGACACGTACCATGACCAGCCCCGCGTGGCCAATGGACGGACTGGTCTTGAGACCCGACTGGGAGAGATCGTCAAAGGAGAGAATAGGGAAACTCGCTTCGTCGTCCACTTGTTTCTGACCGTGGAGCACCACGAACCGCTGCACCGCCGGAGTCATCTTGAGTAAAAGACCGCTTGCGAGCCACACGGCTCTCAACAGTTCCGTCTGCATGCGCTGTTGGAAGCTATGGCTCGATTCGCTGGTCTTTGACTGCTTTTCTTGGGTGGTCACCGCTTGGGTGTAATCAAACAAGAGCGTCTGCTGCACAAATCGGTGCTTGCGGCTGCCGTCGCCCACCAACACACTGGCTTTGCGGAAGAACACCCGCGACTGCTCCATCAAAAACACCATTCCGTGCGGCATTCGCTCCCGCCAGTACGCTTCAAAGTCACTCAGGGCCACCAGCAGCCGCAAAAGGTGTTGCATCTCTTCAACCAACGCCAACGACAGTTTGCGCTGACCATCCAGTTCATTAGCACATTGCATGGCCTTACGAAGCGTTGGCTCGCTTTTGCACATAAAGTCCAAGACACTTTCCAGCACTTGAGCGTTCTGTTGGTGGGCACACGACACCACATCGCTCAGGAGGTTGAGCAAGACACACCACGTCTTGTGCACCATGCAGCGCTTCTTCACGTCCGCGTACTCGTCGTAGCCACGCCAAAACTGACCATCCAACTGGCTCGTGAAAAACGGCACCAGGTCCAGCACAAACCGCAGGAACTGTTCTTGCACCAGCACTCGCACAAGCATTTGCTTGTGCTGCAGTGAATCTCCGACCACCAATTGATGCACGCTGTCAAAGAGTTTGAACGCACGGTGCTGATGGCCCACGTGGCCACTCTTCAGTTCCGTGATGGCCAACTGGATCAGCTGCATCAGGCCATGTTGGTTTTGCAAGAATTGCACCAGCTGTTGCAGGTGGTCCGATTTCGCAAAGTGCTGACTGGGCTGGGTGATGATCAACTGGTCCCATAGGCAGGTGGTCAGGTCAAACAGCTTCGAGTCTTCTTCTTCCTCTTCTTCCTCTTCAAGGGTCGCGTCCGTGTCCATGCTCGCCTCCGCAGCAGAACGTTTTCTGCTGGGATTGCTGCACACTAGCGTCAGAGTGTCCAGGCAGCACTTCATCAGACGAACAATCACAGTCGAAGTGGAGGCCTCGATTTGGAACGATGGCCCACTCTCCTTTGCTCTGGCTTGTGTTTCCTTCACGTGACACTGTTGCAGCAACAACAAGCTGATCGTCACCAAAGTCTTGCGCAAACCCTTGTCTAGCTTTAACATCGTGAGTCGGTAGTTTGGCACCAAATTGCACCAAATAGTCTGTTCTTGATCCAACGCGGAAGTCGTTGCACCAAATGACAACGCAGTCGCTTGGCGGAAACAATCCACCAACTTGGTCAACGTGGTGGCCACCAGACCCATCCCATACCAGACTTGATCTTTCTCCAACGATTCGTGAGACAGCAGGACCATCAGTAACTCGACGATGTTTCGCAGATGGCACAACTGAAGAAAATCCCAGTCGGTGCCAACTGTTTGTTGAATCACATCCATTTCTCGAATCAAATCGCTCAACCTCACGTCGCTGCCAATGAAAGTCAGGCGAGGACGTGACGTCACTGCCTGCGAGGATACTAGCTCTCTCTTGTTGCTCTGCGTCGTGGTGGCCACCCCGAATTCCATCATCTTTCGCCATTTCGCGAGCAGAAAGTGCTGTGAATGCACTTTGGCACCCAATACATTCAACAACTTGAGTCGCTCCAACACGTGCTTGCTCTTGAGGTCTGTAAACACGGGTGACAATTGCCAATTCATGGCCAACACATCGCATAGCAGCCCTTGGTGGTACTCAGGAACTTGGTCAAACCGCCAGAAAGTGCGCTTCCAATTGCCACGACTCAGTGAGCGGCAACATTCGACAAACTCAACCGTGTCGCTCGGCAAGTTGTGCCACTGCTGAGCAAAACCCAAAGGTTGCGTTTGCAGTTTCTGGATCACTTGCTTCATAAATACTTCCGAGTGTACTGTTTGGCGAGACGAAGCAGCCATGTTGGCCACCAAATGCCATTCACAAGTCACAATCGAAATCACGAGGCCCCGAACAAAACGCCCAAAGCATGCAACGAAAGGATCAAATGACGAGTCTGTTGCGTTGCAGTCTTTGGCAGGAACGAATAAACACCTCGTCAAGTCCTGCCAGAACGTCGGCTTTTCTCGTAAAGTTGACGTGATCTGGATCGCCATCGGGGGTCCTCGCAATTGAGATGCCTTTTGCCAACTCTCCATCACAAAAAAGATTGCAATGGCCACTAGTCGAGGATTCTCTTCAAGCTCTTGCAAAGATCTCTCCATGACATCTTGAAGATAGTCCAACAGAGAGCCGCTGTTTGGCTTTTGCTTGGAAGTCAGCAACAGTTGCGCAATCATCGACGGCTGAGATTGCAGGCAATACACGCAAAAGAGCAGAAGCTCCTCTTTCAAGGACACCAGCATGTTCTCCGACTGAAGAGCACTCAGCAAAGTCACACAGAACTGAACCACTCGCCTCTTGGATCCAAACATGGCCACCAACGAGGGATACTTCGCATCCGATAACTGCAGGCCGAAGCTTTCGACGCCACCTGCACCGCTGCGCAGACAACACTGCTGGAGAGCCTTGACGCTTTGGAGCGTGATCTCAAAGTATGCATGATACCCCACAAGTTCTGAACACAACGCGACCAAAGTGTGTTTGGAACTCATCTTGACACCAGAGACGCGCAAGTCCACATCAAACGGTGTCGAAAAGAAGCCACGAACCGCATTTCGAAGAATCTCTTGACGACCATCCTGGATGCCCGAGTTGGTAGGATCTAAGAGCTGCACAATGAGCTCCAAACCGACCGCTGCCGATGCCTCCAAGAACACAAGTTCCAGTGTCTCGTGCTCCACGCCCGAACCAAAGGACGTAAAATCAAACACCAACTCACTGCTCTTCAGATCCGTCTGCGTGTCGACCGAGAGGCTCGCGTCAACCGTCGGTGCGGGATTCTTTGACTTCTCGTTCACAGTCATGAATGCAGAAGCGTTGGTCAAGGACCCCGAACAACTCAGCAGTCGTGCCAGGCAGCCCAGCAGTGTTTGCTGAAGTACCGAATCTGAGTAAAAGGCCTTGCGCAACGCCAACTGTAGCTCGTCAAGCGTCTCAGCTGCTTGAGCTTCCTCAAATCGTAGCGTGTCACCCTGGAGAATGGCCAACAGAACTCCAAAGCACAACTTTTCGATCAAAAATCGATCTGTCGATTGCGCAAAACTCCACTTGGAGCAAGTGCTCAGCACGTAAACCACAAACTCGGTGATCCCACCCAGAATTCGTCCATTGATCACTGAAGTGAACGCGCTGTCGTGCTTGGCTTGCACCAGCACTTCTGCAGCGAGTGACCAGCGTACGACGTTCATCGAGAACTGGAGAGTCGAGAGAATCGTCGGATACTTGCCTGATTGTTTTTCAACGCGCTCGTGAATTGTGCGAGTCGCTTGAAGAAGAATCTGAAGCCAATCGCGTTCAAAGTGTTGCACTAGCAGCTCGGGCCCCATCGGACACGAAGCACACGAGCTCAGTGCACCGATGCAAGCCACCACCAGATGCAAATGCTCTGGTTCAATGGCGTTGGGAGCGTTTAGAAAGGCCTGAACTAGATTGAACAGCTGGTCCATGACATGCGCGACACCATCAACCTCCAGTGTGCCGCTCAAATCCTTGAAACACAGCACTGCACGACTCGAACTGGTGGCCGAAAGCAATTTCTCTCGCCACATGCGATCCGTGATGCCCCACGCGACCAAGTCTTCGCGAGACGCACAACACAATTCACTCAGCGAGACCTGATGAGCCACCAGCAACGCAAATGCTTGCTCGGGGATTCCTTTGGCTTCACACCATCTCCGCAAGCGGCTGATGGCCCACTGACTCGACATCTGGGACCAAATCTTGACGCCACACTCGGCCTTGACGCTTAGTTGGATGAAAAGCTCCAAGAAACCCGTCATTATACTGCAATCATGCACTGACAGGGAGTTGAATCCGGCAACTTGGGTATTGCTCAGCACCAAATGGTCCAACCGCTTGACAAATTCATCCCACAAGTGGTTGCACGCAAGCGAATCCTGGGCACTCGCGTTGATGTTTGGGTCCACCATCCAATCGACACGGTCTCCACCACTCAGGATACCGCGTGTGCCGGCCGGGACCACCACATTGTCCTGCGGATACGCAAAAGTTCGGACAGCCACGACCTGGCTCGAGTGATTCTCTTCCACCCGCTCCAAGTATTCTTCGGGCGGCAGCAGTCTCGTGGCCATCAGACGATTGGTTCTTGCGGGGTAATTCTGGTTGTGATCCTGGTCAGCGTCAAGATCGGAAAACGTCAACTTGACCAACTGGTACACAAACTCGACGTTGCGGATGGTTTTGCTCTTGGAGACCAGCACGGTGGCCAGTTTGAGAAACGCGTAGAGGCCATGGGGGAAATGCCGTCGCGTTTTGCTGAGCATTTGCGCCAAGAGATGGATCTGGCCATTGAGTAGACCCGCGTCTTCTTCGTCCGTCATGAGCGTCTTCTCGACACTAAAGTCCTGTGGTACCACCAGCAGTGCCATGCGCACCATGGCATTCATTTGCTCCGTGTTCTCAAGACAATCCATGTAATCCAGGGTCACAAACACGTTGTGCAGGTACAAAAGCGCCACGTGCTGGTAGGTGGCGCCATGGTATCCGAAGTCCAAACGGGAATTTGCAAGCAGACTCTTCCAGCAGTCGTGGCGACGATCAAAGGCCTGGTACCAGTCGACCTGGTACCGAGAGCTCAACAAGAGCATCATGCCACTGAACGAGTTGAAGGACTCGAGGTTTTCGGCCATGCGCACGCAATTGCGCAAACGCGTCTCCAGTTCACTCTGGTAAAAGACTTCCCGTTCACTGCCACTCATGCCACTCATGCCACTATCGCTCTGCCAGTGGCGCGCCACATTGGCCGCCCATGCCAACAGCAGAATGCCATGAGGCACAAATTCGGAGGCGGCGTCTTCGGGGTTTTTGCTCTGCGCCACCTTCGTCAGAAAGAGATCGTCAGTCAGAGAAAGCAGCGCTGAAGCACTCCATGCAGTGGACGGCAGCTGATTCAGCATTTCCAACAGCACCAGCGTGCCCAACAACGCCATTTTGCGCTTGCGATCTTGGTACCATTTGGAATTCACGGTCGTCTGATACCAAAACTCATCGTCCAAACTGAACTGGGAATCCTGTTTTGTGGCAATTGGTAGCACCACAATGAGTTTCTATACGTATAGTACCAAATGCGGAAAAGAAAAGGAAAAGCAGCCCTCACCACAAACAGAAGCATGAGTTGCTCAAACGTAGTAGTGCTACTGAATGGTCGGGTCTCGCGTGAATAGTAAAGCACCAGCACCAGCAATTTCAGCAACTGCACTTGTTCGTGCGCCAATTGGCTTTCATGGGCGAATTGCACAAAGCACCGAAACTTGGTCAGTTCTTCAGCAGAGATCTAGATCCAATAGAAAACCAACGATCAAAGTGTCAGCCATCACCACTACAGTCCTTCAGTTTGGTGTCAGAGCAGAGCCCGCACCTCAAAGTCGGCCGCAAAGGCAAAGTTGTGCAGGAAATTGGGCGATTTCGGGGACTTGGTCAGCCTCCTTTGCACTTCCTGCACGATCACTTGCAGCAAGTCCACTTTAGAGAGCATCGAGACCACCACTTGTTTGGCCAACTGGTAGTGAACGTGCTGTTTGGCGCAGGAAGCGATGCGAAACAACTCGATCAGCAGCGCCAGAAATCCATTTCGGTGTCGGTAAAAGCGTCGTTGGATCTCCAGCACACTCTGCCACTTTTCTTTCCAGACCATACTGCCGCCGTGAGGTTGCTCTTGGCACGGGGTGCAGTGTGCCAGGAAAAAGCTCTTTTTGGTGGTCGCGTCGACACTATCGGCACAGGGCAAGCAGGTGCAGAGGTCCACCAATGTCCAAAAGAACTCGCTGTTGCCACTTTCATCAGACGCAGACAAAGACGAAGCTGAAGACGAGGAAGTGCTGGAAGCGCTCCTTCGGTGCTCTTCAAAGGCCTGTGCGAGCGGCGACACACGCGCGTTTGCCGCCAAAAGCGCCACCAGCTCGGGCGCCGCCACCGATTTCCGAAGCGAGTGGTGGCCCCGAATCAAAAATTCATACGCTTGCTTGATACCAAATGCGCGTTTGGTAGCAGATGGAGGAATGTTGCCATGACTGCTGCTACCAAATGCCTGAACTTCTTCTTCCTCAGTTCCCATTGGTGCGGCGATTTTAAAAGTGATCGTCGACGTCAACTCACAAGCAACCAACAACACAACAGAGATTAATCTAACGTTATTTTACATCAAAGCAACGCTCTCTGACTGGCTCTGCAGGATAAAAAGAAAGAAGATCCTCCGTGTGGTCCACATCGTGTGTGATGGGAAGTGGATCATGGTGAAAGGTTGCTGTTTACGGGATACATACGGTAAGAGGAACACAGTCTTTCGGTAACTCTCTCTCGCTTGTTCTTCGTCTTCTTTCGTCAGTTCACGTCTCTCTTCTTTCTCTGCTTCTTTCTCTCTTTCATTTTCTTCTCCTATTTGTTCAATACCACCGGCCGTCTCAACACTTTTGCGCCAATAACTTGGTGAGCTGCGCGATGTAATCCTCGTAGTAGATGCGACCAGTCTCGGGGTCCTTGGCGATGCCCAAAAAGTTCTCAATCTCTTTCTCCCGAAACGGTGTGCCTTTGGTCAGCAGCAACTCGCGCATTACATCGGCGTCGATATATCCTTTTTTGTCCGTGTCCAGCACGCGAAACGCACTCATCAAGGTCTCGTCCGTGTCGGGTTGGTACTCGTTGCTCAGCAACACTTCGAGCATTTTCTTCTCAAAGCGATCGTAGGTCACAAAGGTCGACGGCTCGTCTTCTTGCATCTGCTTTGGTCCGGTTTCAGACGACAAGCAGTGGTTTAGTGAGCATCGAACGTACTGCACAGCATCAAGAGTTGGATGGTCTGGTCCACGCCACCTCTGGAAGAATCTTCTTGATCAGATCTTTTTCGCTTGGGTATGCGCCCAAGAACCGCATGATGGTGCCGATCTCTCTGGCGAACGACATCACATGGGCATCCGTTAGGTTCCTGGCCGGAGTCCAAAGTGCAACCAACCAGAGAAGGAGTACAGTACTCAACTCTTGAATGACGCAACCCTTTTTGTCCTTGTCAAACATGTCAAATGCCGCGCGTATGCGCGCTTTACGAGTGCTTTCTTCCTCAAAGTTGGGCACTGTCGCCGAGGCTGCCAACACGGCCGCCGCGGAAGCCATGCTTTTGTGTGGTGATCGGATTGGAACGGTCTGATTGGTTTTACATGGATCTTGAAACGACACTAAGCCGTACCGCTGGTCAACCGGTAGTGAGTCGGTACCAGCCCCATCTTGAAGTTGCGGCTTTTCTTAGATGGGGTCATGACAGCGTTGCAGGTCTTGAACGATGGACGCGGAGGCCTTTATTAATAGATCAAAAGCTTAGAGAAGGACGACGACAGCCAAGTCACACGGCAGCAGGCTCACTCCCGACGCGCTTGGGCTTGGGCTTGCGGCCGTCTTTTGTTTGTTGGCCTGTGGAACCAGGTGCTTTGCAGAAAGCGGCGGTGGATCGTCCTTTCTTCCTCGTTGGGCGCTTGTTTGCGAGCTCATTTGCACTTATTCCCATCCGATAGCATTCTACCCTGCCATTCGCTCCACGAACGCACCCATTCGGGGTACTTTGCCCGTAAAAGACCATGCGCAAGTATCGTTTGGTGGCCAAAAAGGGCGAAGGCACGTTTTCTGAAGTACTCAAGGCCCAAAACGTCAAAGACAACAAGTACCACGCCATCAAATGCATGAAAAATCACTTTGAAAGCATCGACCAAGTCAATAATCTGCGCGAAATCCAGGCGCTGCGACGGCTCAGTCCCCATCAACACATTGTCAAACTCGAAGAGGTGCTGTATGACCAACCTTCGGGACGGCTCGCGCTGGTGTTTGAGTTGATGGATGCCAATCTCTACGAGATGATCCGTGGGCGACGACACTATCTCAAACCGGAACTCATTCAGAGTCTGATGTACCAGCTCTGCAAGAGCCTGGAGCATATGCACAACAAGGGCATTTTCCATCGAGATATCAAACCCGAAAACATCCTGGTCGAAGACTCGAGCAAACTCAAGCTGGCTGATTTTGGTTCCTGTCGAGGTATCTACTCCAAACAGCCGTACACTGAGTACATTTCGACGCGATGGTACCGTGCGCCAGAGTGCTTGTTGACGGACGGGTACTATGGACCGGAAATGGATATGTGGGGCGTTGGCTGTGTGTTCTTCGAAATCACGTCGTTGTATCCGTTGTTTCCGGGCAGCAATGAACTGGACCAGATCCATCGCATCCATAAAATCTTGGGTACCCCGACGCCTGAAGTGCTAGATATTTTCCGACGCAAAGGCGCAGCCCACATCGACTTCAACTCGTTCTCCAAAGAGGAAGGCACAACATTGAATAAACTGATCCCCCACGCGCCAGCTTCGGCCATTGATTTGATGTACAAAATGCTCGCGTATGACCCCAGCAAACGGATGAATGCACGAGAAGCACTTCGTCATGAGTACTTTCGATCCATTCGGGAACAAGAAGAAGCCGACCTCAAACAAGTTTCACAGCCCGTCGCATCGCTCAACTCAAACACCAACGGAGCAAGTGAGATCGGCTCCATGAATGCATCTGGGGCAGTCAATCAACTACAACAACAGCAGCAACAAGTCAAAGCCAAAAAGCAGAAGGATGACGACTCCCATGGCTTGATGAATCCTCTTCCATCAATTCAGAACGGCCAGTTCGCCTCGACGCAACATGACCATGGATCCAACGTCAATAGTTCGAGCTACGAGGTGAGAGACAACGAATAATCGACTGATGCAGGTTGGTTGTGCGATTGGATCTCACAGATGTGATATCGTTGCACATAGGATGATGAGCTTCCACCCATCAATGGCTCGTTGTCAAAGCCTAAAGCGACCAAGGCCAATGTTGCAGGCTCCAAACCGACCAATGGCGGCACTAGTTCAGTACAAATGGCTGGTAACACCATCAGTGGTGGTGGCGCTGCCGCCAGTAGTGGAGCGTACAGCTACAACTACATGAAGTCCAAGAAAACCTCTTCGAGTTCCACGACCAATGGCAACGCTGCCGTGGCATCGTCCTCGTCCACAATGCTACAGGGATACAGTAGTGGTGGCCAAGCAACCAATTACCCATCTGCTGCTGCCGCAGCGTCCTCCACTACGACCAAAAAGAGCCATCATCAGTCCAAAAGCAAGAAGAACCATCAACCCATCGCGTCCATAGGAGCATTAGGCGCAACGACCTTTCAAGGTGGCAGTGGTACCAATGATTTGGTACCCAAGCTTCGTCGGAAATAAAAGAACGGTAACAACGACTCCCCGCCACACAAAACGAAAGGATTTCATGCCATGTCGACACAAACCTCTTCTATTTGTTGTTGTTGCAGCTTCCATCAAGCGGTCAAATGGCTTGCGTCTTCTTGCTTTGGCATGTGGGTTTGTTCAGTGCGACGAATGTTGCGTGGACCTGGTCCCACACCACGTGGAGCTTCAAGCCCCACACCTGTGTTACATGCAACCTTCGTACCACCACCGTCGTTTTCGGGTGATTCTAGAGATAGCGCAAAATAACCAGGATACCCTCTTCCACTCTCTGGAATTGCTGCAATAGCCATTATTCGAAAGGAAATAGCAACACCAAGACGACCATGTTTGGCACTTCCATGCCGATGCCGCGCACTGGCGAATGGGATCTAAACGCCATGCTGAAGACCAGTGGCATCACCACTGAAGTGCAGCAGCATCTGCTGCGCGTGTACTCAACACTGACTTCGTGTCTGCTGTTTTGCGCGTTGGGAGTGGCGCTGGCCATGCGCTTTGGCGGAGACCTGTACGAGCGGTCTTCCGGATGGAGTGGCTTTATGACGTTGATCTGGTCCACGGGCGGCGTGATGTGGCTCATGATGACCCCTACCCACAAGTTCACCAAACGCTTTGCCATTCTCATGATGATCGCTGCCACCGTCGGCTTTAGCATCTCGTCGCTGGTGGAAGTCGCGTTGATGGTGGATCCCAGTCTCTTGCTCACAGCCTTGTCCGTGTCTCGACTTTTGCTGCAAAGGGATGGGCATAGAGGCATTGGTACTGACATTGTGTTACCCTGTGTCTTGGTGGTATGGCTGCACGTGTGTATGTCCGACAGTCTGATGACCACGACGGTGTTCCTCTGCTTCACAGGAACTGCCCTGTTTGGTGAGTTGTCCAGCGAATGAATGGGTCCTTTGGCCGTGTGTGTGGAAATCTCCACTCACCACCGTTTCGACGCTGTGGACAGCCAAGCGTCGCGAGTATTTGTACCTTGGGGGATTGCTGTCGAGCGCTTTGTCGGCGATGGCGTTGATGAGTCTGCTCAACCTGTTCTTCCACTCCACCATGTTGTATTCCATGCATCTGGTCGGGTTTGGAAGCTCTTTCTTGACTTCTCAATGATCGGATCGACACGAAACTGACTTGCCATGTGGTAAATCCATCAGTACGGCGGCCTGGCGGTGTTTTGTGGCTACGTGATCTTCGACACCCAGATGATCATTGAAAAAGTGCTCCAGGGAGACAAAGACTACCTCAAACACACATTGGAGTTGTTCCTTGGTGCGGTTCTCTATTGGCTTGTTGCTTCCTTGACGGTGAAGGTGAAGACCCTCTGACAAAGGTTTCTCTGTGTGTGTTGCGTCATTTGCGATAGACTTTGTGTCCATTTTCGTGCGCATTCTGGTCATTTTGCTGCAAAACAACCAGAAAAAGGAATCCAAAAAGTCCAAAGAACGTCGCTAATCACTCATTGGATCATCGGATTGGACGCCGAGAAAGAGAGAGAGAGAGAGTAAGACAAGCAGGAAGCGCTTGATGATGGCCATGGATGTGGTTGGTTGTATTTGACATTTGCATGAAAGCGAGCAGCGAGTGACCGACCATTTCACTCACTCACCAGGAGATACGACGAAGAAGTTGCTCTTTCATAACGCGACGGTCACTCGTCGTAACACGATGACTTTCTTTTTCTTGGTGACTTCTTTTTCGTTTGGAGATGAGGAAGACGACGATGCGGATCCATTGGTTGTGGTGGCCGCCGTGGTGACCGCACAAGTGGTCTCGACATGGCTTTGAACTATGGTCCCTTGCGGCTGGTGGACTGGAGAGCATGGTGGAGGAGGATGTGGTGGAGGTGGCACTTGTTGCCCGCAAGTTGCACAAACGGATGGTGTATTCACTTTGCCTAAGGACGAAGATGAACCAGCTTTCGAGGGCACAGCGCTGGTCTGCACAGAAGAGCAGGATCTGGTCGGAGACGACGATGGTCGTTTGATGAGAGGTTTCATGGGCGATCCTACTGGGGTGGGCATGGCAAATTCACTGAGATTGATGGTGACCTTGTGCACAGAACGACGCTTGGATTTGCGTTTCGCTCGATTGATGGCCTTCTCAGGACCAAAGCTAGTTGGCAAGATCGTGGTTTGGTCACTGACTGCATGATTGGTGTGGATGGTAGCACCCTGGAAATGCACTTGACTGTGGATGTCTTTAGGAGGATTCGCGCTGGGTTTTGGCAATGGAGGCACCGTCTGTAGCTGCTGTTGGTAGAGCTTTGTTGGTTGTTGTTGGTGTTGTTGAGACTGCAACTTAGTCTTTGGCAGGTGCATTACCAGTCGCTTCTCGTTCTCTCGGGCATCCTTGCGGAGCGCGATCGTGTACTCGTGAATGGCGTGATTGAATTGACCGACCGTGTTGAAGCAACTGGCTCGAGCGTACCGTGCCATCACATGATTGGGATTCACCTGCAGCACTTTGGTGAAATCGTCATAGGCTTCTTGAGTCTGGCCATTCTTGAAATAGGCCATGCCGCGACTGAACCGCTTGTGCACGTCAAAGGGCCGTTGGTTCAAAAAGCGCGAGAAATCGTGAATGGCCATGTCCCAGTGCTTGAGTTTCATCCATGCGTGGCCTCGAATGGCCAACCAGTGGAGATTACAGGCGTCCTGGGCCAGTTTGGCGTCACATTCGTCCAAAAGCTCCTGTAACACGGCAAAGTCCACGTCCAGACTCGGTCTTCTGTGCAACCGCGGCGGCGAGGAAGACAAAGTATCAGACGAAGCCAGAGAAGTTGCGTCGACGTCGAACGGATCCGATGGATCCATTGGCTGGGGGTCGAACGATCCACCCGACGCAAACGAAGCTGAAGCTGAGCGATGCATGGACTCCCTGTCGGCGTCGGCGTTGACGTCGTGGGTACTTTGGGGCGGTAGAAACACCAGAATCGTTTCGCTTGGTGGAGTGGTGTTCCTATTCTTAGGAGGTCCGTCATTGCACCACCCAACAGCTCCACGACAACCTCATTTGAGCTGCAGCTCTGTTGAACTCGTGCTGTCTGCGCTTTCGCATCGACCGCACTGCTGTACGGGTCTCGATCCCACGGCAATGGGTTTCTCCCATGTCCATCTCCGAGAAACCTTCTCTCTCCATGTCAAGGGCAACACAGATCACCACTGTTGGATCCAGTGAACAACGGGACCCATGGTTGTCTTTGTCACAACAAGGAGGCTCCAAGACAAGGAGTGAACCATTTGTCACCGAATGATCCTGGTGCTTTCGCAAGATATCTTGGGTCCACTAATTGTGACGAGGGTTGACATCTCCAGCGCACGGCATGGAGACTCTTTACTGAAAGCAAAGCAGGGTTCCATTTCCGCCTGTTCACTTGGTTCGATATGCCATGCCAATGACATTGTGCCAAAAAGGAAGAAAAGTTCCCAAACCGGGACTCGAACCCGGGTCGCGTGGGTGAAAGCCACGTATCCTAACCGCCTAGACTATTTGGGATCTGATACCTCTTTCCCATTTTGGAACATAAGATAACTTACAGAGTAGCATCCAGAGCATGAAGCTTTGAAGCTTTGACAACAACAGATTCATGACTTGTTTTCCTTGGTTTTCAGTTTTCTTTTGCATCTGGCGTTGGTGGAGATGCTGGGCGTCTCCACCAAACACACTGATACTGTTCTTGCCCCAGTTAGTGCTACCTCAACTCCAGTAGTTGAACGCATACAGATGATTTGAATGCCGTCGTTTCTACGTTACCAGAAACGTACAACGCTCGCCAAAGCCATCTGCTGGTTTGTCTCTTCCAAGTATCACCGCTTCAAACCCATTAATCTCTCTTAAGGTTCCATGGTTTCCATAGAGACACTGCGAGCAGCACCAGAAACACCACAGCCACCAGCTCAGTTCAACAAAACCAATTCGTTGCGATAGAGCAGAAAAGACTAGTGCTTTGGATGAGTTCCCCGTTAGAAAACAGAAGTTCACCACTCCTCTGGAGGAGGATTTGGAGAGCGCATCAAAGGCTGGAAAACCACTGGACCAAAGAAGTTCCCAAACCGGGACTCGAACCCGGGTCGCGTGGGTGAAAGCCACGTATCCTAACCGCCTAGACTATTTGGGAGATAACAAAAGTTCTCACCGATACATATAAATACTCTCATTGTACATATCCTTGTGCGACACTTCAACCAGTTGGCCACGCACGTCCCATACCTTCTTGCACTCAATTGGCTTGAAAGAAGGGCTGGAAATGCCCCACAGCTGCCATTCGCATTGCAATTGCGTGTCGACGAGTCATCAAAGCAGCGTTTTTTTGGAAGGGCAGCATCTGTGTCAGAATGGAACAGAAGAGTTCTGTTGGGTTGGCTACTCCCAAAAAATGGATGAGAAGAGTGGTGCATTCCTGTTGCCTGCTCTTTTGGCGTCTGCTGGGCGATTGGCGAACAACGCGACTGCTCATGTGCGCTCTCTGTCAATTCCGTGGAAATTTGGATTCTTGAGAAGTGAAAACACCATCCTCCACATCCACATGCACATCAGTTGTGCGTTTATCGGTGGTGTGAACGTGGCAGCGCGCTGACCTGTTCTGCAAAAGAGTCGAGCAGGTGCGGTGACCGATTTTCGACATCTTTAGGTCACCAAGTCCATATTCTCACTTGATCTTTTTCTTCTCTCTGTCAATAGAACATGGAGGGAAGGGCTCTCTGGGAGGAGCCGATCAAGGCTCCTCCCAAGTCTGTTAGCATACATGCAGCACCATGGAATCCATTCCTGAAAGACAAAGGTTTTGCTGGGAGTATCGCCTGTGGTTTGAGTCTCATGCTACTGCTTTTGTTTAACCTCACTCAGGTCCACAAACTTTGCTGCAGTGCCAGCTGGCTTGCAGCTTGTTTATATCTTACAGAACGCTTTGGTGTTTCCACGCACTCACTCGAGTTGTCGGATGACAGGGGATGGGGGCTGCTATGAAGAGGTTGTGGGGGGCCTTGTGTGCAAGAGTGCTTCTGCCGACACATGTTGTTCTGAGGAGGTGATCTGGCAGGAGCAGAGTAGTGCACGGCACTGTATTGCAATGCACAGAAAGGGGAGCAGGAGCCATCTGCTTTAGTTTGGTGTGGTGTTATGGGTGGTCTCCCCAGCTGGCTCTTTGTTGTGCTTTGTGGGGGCATGTCATTTCCCAACTTGCCGACTTGCAGCAGGCCTGTTGCCCTCTGTCGCTCTTCCGTCTCTTCCTCCCATGAGAGCGCCGACTACCTCTTCCCTTATGGCCCTGCTATGGTTCTGGATCTACTTCTGTTTGACAATCGCCGCGGACGAGCCCACCGGGTCGGCCCCAGGCACCGTGGATCTCACCACCACCGTTGCTCCGGCCGTGGATAATTCCACGGCCACCGAGCCGAAACCAACCAGTGGCAGTGGCAGTGGCGAGCACCTCTTGCCCGAGGACATGCGCACCTTTCTGTACAGAGTACTGGAGAGCAAGCCGTCCTGCACCGAAGCTGAAAAGGCCAAGTTGTTTCAATGCTACGCCAACAACAAGGTGCTATTTTCCGAGTGTTTTGATGCCACGGGGTACGTCATCTTCCCAAACAAGGGCACGCCACCGACCCAGCAACAAATCGAACTCTTTGTCAACTCCATGTCGTGCATGAAGCTGTTTACGGGCCTGGTGCGCGCCCACTACCGCGAGTGCGAGATCTACAGCTTTTCACCACGAAGCGGTGCCGAGACCATGTTGCGCATTCGTCATGATGTGATGGTGGAGAAACGACCAACTCCAAACTCAGACCAATACCAGGACGTGTATCTGTACAATCGAGCCGTAAATACGCTGACATTCAATCCAAAGATTCGCCAACAAATCTACGCCAAAGGTGCCAATCAAGAGTACGCCTACGACAAACTGGTGGCCATGCGAAGCAAGATGTACCTGGTGCCAGGTGTCACCATGACTGACGACATGCGCATCATCGGTGACGCAGGCTCCGGAAGTGCCTCGGGCATTGATTCCAGTGACTTTGGTGAAAAAGTCGAGGAAGCCAACCCAAGCCGAGCACCGACCGACGCTAAGAGCGTCACCTCTGGCTCTGCAGCCGAGTCGTCCGCTCCGACACCAGCTTTCAGTTGGCTCAGAGTAGTGATCCAAATCGTAGTGGTTAGCATGGCTCTCGTGGCGTCATGATGAAGAACACTCGACCCCCCGTGAGTCAATTACCAAGCGTGGCGCAGCTGGTTGAAGACTTTTTGCGCCAGGTCGACTATCTATCACGCGCTCCAGCGAGTACAAAATCAAATGAATCCTCCAGTCGCTATCATCCGTGGCTATGTTGGTTGTTCTCTTGTTCCCTCTCGTGCCGCAGAATGGCAGTATCCTCTCCAATCCGAACGGTTTTCTCACGCAAGGTGCAGCTACCTCTGCCTACAAACAAACCTCAGTCGTCAAAACCGCCGACTTTGGCAAGGAATATGCTCGACGCCGTCTCGTAGTTCTTCAACAAAAGACGGGTTCAACGCTTTTCGTAGAGGGTGGAACTCGCTGGAACCCTCCCGATTCCATGACGTTGAAGCACACGACTGCTGCAGAGGTTGAGCAATGAGAGTAGTGGGAGAGTCTGTTTGTCTGTTGATTCCACGGAAACCAGCTGGTCCACCACCAACCCATTGATACTTGGGCACCCACCACGGAAGAACAACACATGCTATGCTTCGACTTGTCTCTTGTTGATGATATCGCCACGCGTTTCCAACAAAACACTACACAAAAACTTCTCGACAGTGGAGATTCCTCCAACCACTCTATGCGCGGAGTGCAACTGTCCCCGCTGCCACCAGCGACACAATCGATGCATTGTTCTTCAAGAACTCCATCAACCCGCGGCGCTTGGACATCTTGATCCTGTCCAAAGTGCGTGAGCCACCCCCAGAGTCAAAACTCTGGTTGGACCGAGTTGCCCACAAAGGATCGCAGGTGACTCACGTAAAAGATGGCTGGTCCTGTGGTGGTGAACAGCCAACGTCTTTGGATGTAAAAGAGAGGATGAAGCGTCGACCCCCAATGAAACTTGAAGCATCTGATCACTAAGGGGGAGCTATCCGTTTGGTCCAAATGGCCAATTGATGGATGGCACCAAAGTGTTCTGTTGCACAGGATCAGAAGTTCTCTCTTGCTCTTTCTGGCCGTCATTTTGTGTTGGGTGGAATGGTCGGCAATCTCTGGGAACAAAGCACCTCAAGCCTGCTCCCATCAGTTGGAAATTGAGGCGCTAAGCTAGCGTGATATGCCACAACCAGCTATCCATGCATCGTGCGCTCCATGGATCGACGCGCTGCACGAAATGATGCAGAGCTTGTAAGCCTTAAACGGCGCCAAATTGATGATGCCGTGACACATGCAATCCCCCCCCCTTCCCGGTCCATCACTGGAACTTGTGGTCTGTGGCACCGCCAAGATCGCAACAACAAAGGAGCTCTCTGGTCAGCTGGTTCAATGCGCTTCTGATGTCGGGGTGCAACCAAATGTCTTGTCTTCTTGTCAATGATTCCGTAGTATTGTCACGACCAAAAGAACAGCTGATGCCAGAGAGTTTTCCACCGACTATCCAGTTCCATGGTCGCAGCCTGAGGATCGCCATCAGTGTCCATCACACCGGTGAACTGAATCGTTTAGCTATGAACCAGCAACTGCAAGGTCCATCTGCAACATGCAATGCTTCAGCTTGCACGTGACACACGTCAACAAATAGGATCTCGATGGTTATTCACTCTCCAACTTGCTGCGCTTCCGAGTTTCTCTCCTGTTTGGTGTCTTCGAGTAGCATTGTGGGTACTCTCCGTTATGTCCATGATCGACCGCAGAGT
This sequence comes from Paralagenidium karlingii, assembly GCA_027475765.1. Taxonomy (NCBI): domain Eukaryota; phylum Oomycota; class Peronosporomycetes; genus Paralagenidium; species Paralagenidium karlingii. The sequence continues at coordinate 57,299 of JAMFLO010000131.1, read as the reverse complement.
TCTGATGGTGCTGGTGCTGGTGCTGGCTCGGTGGAGTTGTTGGGTCCAAGCGTCTGACGCAGGGTCTTTCTACCCGAATGCGAGCAACGTGTCCACTTCCATCGCTTCTGCTGCGTCTCCGAATGACTCCCAAACTGGTTCGCAAAGCGACTCGCAGCGGTCTGGGTCTCAAGCTACGCTCACTGCACTGCCCAAAGACTTGGACATCGACATGTTTGCCAACGAGACCCAAGCCTTTGTGGACGCAGTGTTGCAACATGCACCCATGTGTTCCGACGGTGAACAGAGCCGTTTCTTTGGTGCCTACACCAACAACAAAGCCATCTACACCCACTGCGTCAATATCACCCGGTATCGACTCTTCCCCAACAAAGGGGTGCAACCGACCGAAATGCAAATGAAAAAGTTTCTCGGCTCACACGACTGCCTCACGTTGGCCACGGGGGTTGCCAAATCGTTCTTTCCAGAGTGCACCGTGTACAACTTCAGTGGCCGATCGGCAAGTGAAGTGCTGTTGCGCATTCGTCACGACGTGGTGATCCAGCAAAGGCCGCTTCCGACCCCTGACCAATACGCCATGCAATATCGTTTCAACCAGGCCGTGAATCTGTTGATGGAAAACGCCCAAGTGCGCATGAAGATGTACTCCAATGTGGCGAACGAAGCGTTTCCACTGGACAAATTGGTCAAGGCTCGAAGTCCGACGCTTCTCTTGGAAGGCGTGCAAGTCTCGGCCAACTTTACCATCTGCATGGACGATCCCCGAACACTTAGTGGGCAAGTTGGCCGAGTGCCAAGCTCGTCTGGTTCCACTGCTGGTTCTGTAAGCAGCCACCAGTCCAACGATGGGTTTACGGACGGCAAAGACGAGATCACCAAGAAAAAGGGCTCCCGCACCGTGGTGGCTGCCTCGACTTCGTCTGCTGGTCAGGTGTTTGCCCCGGTAGTCCAGCTGTGTGTGTGTTTATTGGTCTTGACAATCAGTGCACTCGAATTATAACCAGACTCCCATCATTGACACTCGCATTTCGGTGCAATCTCGCTCCTGATCCCGAAGCGGAGCGTGCGCATGTCAAGAGCTTGAAGAGTTCTCCTCCAAGGTTGACATCGGACTGATTGTCAACTCGTTGAGGGGGAGCTCTTGTTAACTGCACCATCATACCATTATCACCAGCTCACAGTTCCTCGGAGTCGATCGACGATGAAAGCTCAAGACCGACCGAATGCGATACCGAACCGACCAAGTGAAAGCTTCCAAAGGACCATTGGCGCCCCATTGGAGGTTCCTCTTGTCCGTGCTGTTCCACTAGTTAGGGTGTTGATGGGCATTCACTCAGAATGATGAACCCACGAGAAAGCAGTCGTCAGTCAGGTGACATGTCAAAGCGCATGCAGGAATAATCGACATGGCAAAATGATGGAGGTGCATCTGCGTTTCAACGGGCTGCGAGGGATCTGCTTTGGCTTGGCTAGCCACTTTGGTACCATGGAAGCAACTGCAAGAAGAAGAGGAACCCGTCCGTGTGATGTGACCATTCTCTACAGAGAAAGCAAGTGGAGTTGCAATCCACAGTGTAGTCAAGTCGTAGACGCCTTTGCGTTCTCTTGCAAGAATCGTCATAAGCCACCATGTGCTGCGTGGATCATTGCTGCCATCACACGCTCCAACCGCAGCGTCGAGAGAGCCTTGGAGGGGCTTTACCCGGACAGACTCCAACTGTAGTTCTTGCACCACCCGGCGGACCAGCTTTGTTCTCTGTTCTTACCCATTGAGTGGCGGACTTGAAGCAACGAACCTCATACTGCTGGTCAGTCAGTTGTCATTCCAATCGTCATGTGTGTGTGATCCAAGAGTGCGCACCAGTTGGTATCCCTCAAGCCTCCCGTTTTGCTTGAGGCTCTCCCACAGATGCAGCCTCCCCGTATCCACAAATCTCTTGTTCTCCATCTGCCGCCTTTGCCAACAGAAACAATTCATTTGGACAACCCAGCCCACTCAACAAAAGCAAAACCCGTCACTCTGAAGACAGCTGTCACCTGAGTTTGTGAATGCACCTTGTACGACACACAAGAGAGAATCAAAGCCAACAGCATTTCTACAAGCGGGTCAACTGGTGGTGCCACGAACACCAGCAGTTGCCTCTCAGGCTGATCGAGTGGCCTGCTGGTCTTGCTGTTGCTATTGTCCATGTGAACGCTGCCATGCACAGTATGTGACGAGATGCACACGCAACTGCAGCGCTGCACAAACTCCAATTGATCTGGCCTTTTCCTTGACCAGCTGCTACTGGACCAAGAGCCTCTAGCACACAACAGCTTGTGGGTGTTGACTGGGATACGGCAATCACCAACATCCGTTGGATTTGGTGCAACTGGAGCGATGACGCTTTGACGCTGGGCTTTGACTTCACATTCCAACTTTTCAAGACTGGTCCAAGTGCCTATTGGTGTGCATTGGCTCTTGGTTGTTCGCGTGGGAATCGTAATGGCGATCTGTACACTCGTATCCAAGACGACGATCATGCTGAAACTGTTAGTCGAGATCGTGGTGACTGTTGGTCTCACCAACCTCATGGTGCACGGTGCCGCCATGGACGATATTGCAATCGCCTCAGGAACACCTGTCACTCCTGCTCCAACACCAGTACCAGCGACAACACCAGCACCAGTGCCAGCTTCAACAGCTTCTGGTGCTGATACCGTGGACATGTACGATCCTGCGACACAGAAATTCGTGGACAAAGTGCTCGAGTTTGAGCACGTTTGCACGAGCCAGGCACAGAGCAAACTCTTCTCGGGGTACACTCACAACAAACAGCTCTATGACCAGTGCGTGCAGGACACCGGGTATGCTTTCTTCCCCAACAAAGGGATTTTGCCGACCCAACCCCAGATCCAGGCCTTTGTGGACTCCAAAGGGTGCATGATTCTGCTGACAGGAATCGCCAAATCGTTTTATCCCGAGTGCAACGTCTACAACTTCAGTGGACGCTCGGGTGCCGAGATTTCGTTGCGCATTCGACACCAGGTTCTCATCGAGAAGAAGCCACTGCCCACTCCACAACAGTACCATCTCCAGTACCGCTACAATCAGGCCGTCAACTTGTTGCTTGAGAACGACGAGGTACGCCAGAAAGTGTACACCGCTGTGCCAAATGCCGACGTGGCGTTTCCTTTGGACAAGTTGGTCAAGACGCGAAGTCCGTTGTTTTATTTCCCAGGCGTCAGCATCGCCAGTGACATGACCATCACGGTCAATAATGGCGGGTCCGCCGGGTCCTCTTCTTCTGTTACCAACGATTCCCGCACCGATGTGTTGAGCGATTCCAAAAACCCAAATATCAACGCATTCGACGGATCTCCAGCCAATTCCGTGCATTGGATCTCGTCCTGTAGTGTGTTAGCGAGTGTGTTGTCGACTCTGTTGGTGGTGTCTGGAGCATGGTGAATAGACTCGCGGTTGGTTTGGCTGCTACTCTTTGGAGAGACGTCGGGCACCATAGTCTATGTCGAGTGTTTACAACGATGGAGATCGCAGCTGGAGACGCCAGTGCCGCGTCTGAACCTCTTTCGCCTCTTTCATTATACGCAAAAGCCACCACAACGACCGTGGGACGGGTACTTGAAGCCATCCTGTTGGTCGCGTGAGCTCGTCAAATGAATGCCGCCTATGGACCAAGAGGAAACTCTCTGCGATACGTCTCAAGAGCTTCGGGGATCAGTTCCTGTAGATCGTCCACTTGCCATTCCTTGAAGGTCCCTTGACGTCGGTTCAACTGCACCAGACGCATTTGGTCAATTTTCACACCATAGTTGCGTGCGAGGATCCACTTGTACAGGTTCACTTGCACCATGTAGTGATAGTAATTAGCATCCGGCAGATGATCAAACGGTTTGGCGCCCGTCTGGTTGCGAAAACTCGTCTCTTTCATCTCTGCGCAAGTCTTCCAGTCCACTAGCACTGCTTCCCCAGTCTCGGCATCCATAAACACGGCATCAACTTGACCAGCCACGCCAAACTCTTCATCAAAAACACTCCATTCCGTGCGATAGGGCACCAACATCGGATTCCTGGCTTTCCACTGGTGGTACATCTCAAACTCGACAGGCAAGTCCTCGGGGAGCTCCGCGTCCTGTGGATTGAGATCCAACTCGATCATGCGATGCACTTCCGTGCCAAAGTGCGCTCGTTGTTGGGCATTCAGTTGCCAGAACTTTGCGATTTCCTCTTTGAGGTCGTCGTCCTCGTGGCGTCCTTGGACGACTCTGAGGTACTGGATCAATTGATAGTAGCTCGACGCTTGCTGGGTGCTCCACCTATCAAACCACTTGTCCAAGACTTGGTGCGCATCAAACTCGTCGAAGAACGAGCTGCTCACTTGGGTCACCGAAGTGTCGTAGCGAACACCGTCGACCTCATAGTAATGATCTTGGGCGTGAAACTCGATTCTTTTGTCTCGCGGGTGAGGATGCAGCGTGGCCAGAGATCTCTTGCGCTTCATTTGGTCTTCGTCCACAGACTCTTGTCGCTCGCGCTCTTGTGGTTGATCGATCAGTTGTTCATCTTCGGTGGTGCTCACAGTTTCAGGATCGCGGGAATGCAGCCCACAGCCACGTTGTGCTTGTGCGGTCACCATGGCGACTTGTTCGTGACCTTTCTGGTCCATTGTCTCAATGGACAAGGCGCTCAGTTTGGTTGCCATCTCCTCATCCACTGCTGACTCGTCTCTGAACGCGTGTTCAGGCGCATGTTCGATTCTTCCAATCGGCCGCACGATGGTGGGTTTGGATCTCATCGCTTCTTCTTTCTTCTTGTTCTGCTTGGCGTTGGCTCTCTGGAGCGAACGATCTCGATACGTTTCCAGAGCTGTTGGGATGCGATCTTGCAGGTCGCGAAGGTTCCACTCACGGAAGCCATCCAGACTTTCCTCCAATTGCACCAATAGCATTTGATTGATCTTGATGCCATAATTTTGCTCCAAAATGAACTTGTACAAGTTTTGTTGCACCGTGTACTCGCTCAGGCGACAATCCTCGAGGTCTTGAAACGGTGCCAGCGCCGGAAGCGAATGAGAATGATCGCCATGGCCATTGGTCAAGTCCTTGGTGACTTTCCAGTCCACCAACGCCATTGCTTTGGTCTCTTCATCGATCCAAATCGAGTCGATGCGTCCTTTGAGTGTAAAGCACGACGAACTGCTGTCTTCGATTCTCCATTCGATCTGGAATGGTTTCCAGGTCGCATGGCTGGCACGCCACGCTCGGAACTGGCTCAGCTCGACGGGAAACAACTGCTCGAGGCGCTGACCTTGTTGCGTCGGGACACACGACAGCTCTTGTTGTAGTTCGCTTTCAAGCAACTGGTGCACTTGCTGGCCACGTATGGCGCGTTGGTGCGCGTATTGCTGCCAAAAGCGCACGAGTTCGTGTTGGATTTCATGGTCCTGTTGCATGCCCTGCACGACGCGCAAGTACTGGATGAGCTGATGGTACGAGGACGTCGGGTCGTGTTGCCAGTGGTTCAACTTGGCATTGACAATCGCGAGTGGATCAAATGCCTTAAAGAAGCACTTGGCAACCGTTGTCACCGAAGCTGAAGCCAAGGCAGGGTGCTTCACAGCTGGCTGGTAGTGCACGATGACACCATCCGTGGAACCGTCCGCACCAGTAGCACCAGTAGCAGCAGCAGAAGCAACAGCAGAAGAAGCAGCAGAAGAGGACAGACACGTTGAGTCTCTGGTCTTGAAGTCGGCTGCCGTGTGGATCTCGCAATCGACACGAGAACGTTGATCACTTGGTTGGTAGAGAGCTGCTGGGGACCGCATCTTTCGTCTCTCCAAGGTGTTGTGATGGAGTCCCTTCCCTGTCTGTTCTCGTGTCCCCACTGGTAGAAGCCAGTCTGGGACCGACCCCAATGCCAAAGGCGCGGCACAGCGCTGACTGCTGTCATCGCCTCTGACTTGAGGCAGCTGCGTTTGGGTGGTGCATCAGATGCCACTCACCGCAACCAGCTGCTTTTGATGTTCTTGACGTTCTTTCTGGGACAATTTGATAGTTTTGCCATCCACCAACAGGGATGACGCGTCGACTCATCTCGGATCACAACAGGAAGGAAGAACAGCTCACAGCCCCCCCCCCCCCCCCCCACACACACCCATCCAAATGCTTTTGCTTTGTCTGCAAGCCAGAAGGTGACAGTGGGTGGTGTGCAGTGTGCACAGATCAGTTTCCATTTGTCCAAGTTGTGCCGCGGACAGTGCTTGGACAGTGCACTGTTTTTCCGCTGTCCACGTCATTACATTGGCTTTGGCACACGTCACTTTAAGATGATGAAGCACTCGATATGGCCTTCTCTTCTTCTTCGGTTCATGCTTTGCGTGATGGTGATCCAACCACCACGTACTGGGGCTGATTCCGGATGGGACGGCACTTCGACCACTTCGTCCGCCACGGTGGCACCTGGCACGGCCGGCGCGACCCCAGCGCCGGCACCAACCATCAAAGGCGGGGTCATTGACATGTACGCGCCGGCGACACAAAAGTTTGTGGACAAAGTGCTCGAGTTTGCAAATGCCTGCACCGATGACGAGCAAAGTCGTCTCTTTGGCGGGTACACCAACAACCGTCCCATCTACGACAAGTGTGTACAAGCTTCGGGGTACGTGTTCTTTCCTAACAAGGGTGTGTTGCCCAACCAGGTCCAAATTGAACATATGAGCGAGTCCGAGGACTGCATGAAGCTCATGACTGGCATCGCCAAGTCATTTTTTCCCGAGTGCACCATCTACAACTTTAGTGGACGATCGGGTGCCGAAGTGACCTTGCGCATTCGTCACCAGGTGCTCGTGGAGAAAAAACCATTGCCAACCCCACAGCAGTATCACTGGCAGTATCGATTCAACCAGGCCGTCAACTTGTTGTTGGAGAACGACCAAGTACGCCAGAAAATCTATTCGTTGTATTCGGATCCAGAGAACGCCGCCTTCCCACTGGATCGGCTGGTCAAGGCACGAAGCCCGGTGTATATCTATCAGGGCATCACGGTCGCCAAAGACTTGACCATCAGTGAGACCCAAGGAGCGTCGTCGACCAGTGGGAGTGGAAGCTATGATGCTACCATTGCCAAACGCGCCGGCAAAAGCGATGGCATCACCAATCCCAATGCCAACGCGTTTTCGACCTCCAAAGCCAGTGGTTCGTCGTGGAGCCGCGTGATCTTCGTCGGTCTTCTTGCCATTGGAGGGGCTGGGTTGGGATGGTGAGCACTTGCTCGATGGTCGTCGTGGACGCAAACGATCAAGATCCTCGTTGACATTCCTAAGAGTGTGTACAAGACAAAAACGTGTGTGTTTTCTTTTTTAAAAGAGCAGAAGAGCCGCAGAAAAGCGCAGTGCAGTAAACCAGTTGAAAACGCAGAAGAGCAACAAGACTCACCGTAGTGTTGGAGATTGCATGCGGCCACGATGATCATGAAATCGATCATTTTGGCCCTGAGAAATGAGAGCATACCACCACAACACTGGATCATCCCAATGATCTGCAAGTATCTCTTGAGACAAAATGCGCTGGTGAAGCTCACGCGCACTTTGTGACTTCTTGGACTGTGACGATGGGACATCGCTTTGCTTTGGTCACCAGCGAAATGCCAATGATGGCGATGGAAGTCGTCACAATCATCGGGGCGATCAGACCTTTGGGCTTTGGGGCAACTTGACCACGGTACTCAGGAACAGCAACGAAGCTGTGTCCACCAAGACGGCTACGACGCCCATTGCAAAACCGCGCCGGGTCGTAGCCGGTTTGCTTCCCAAGTAAAACCGCCGGTGCAACTTGAGGCCAAACAGCGGCGATAAACATGGCGATGAACGTCACCAGCACCACTCGTAGGAAAAACATGTAGTTGGCCTTCCATCCGTGTGCCGGATCCTTCAAAAGAAATGAAATAGACCGCGCACCACTCGACCAGCACGGGCAGAGGCATCCCAGCGATCATCCCCCAACAGCAGCCATGGGCACCAAGATCAAAGGCCTCAAGTCGTTCAACAGAGCAGTCGTTCAACAGAGCAGTGGAGTGGAAGGGTACGAAATGGAAGGCGCGCTATCATACAGAGCAGACGATGCACCACCTGCTTGATGTCTTTACCTCCTTGATGTCTTTGCTGCTGATGCGGTCTGCCGCGCACTGACGAGAACAAAGTCCCCGAAGAAGTCGCCGCCGTTTCTTGTGCACCGACTCGCTTGTGTCACAAGGACCCAAGAGACAACGGGTAGTTTCAAGCTTCCATCCATCCGACAGGGCTCTTGCGATCTACATCCAAAGAGTTCCGAGGTGTAACCGACCAGAATACGCTTCTTCCCGTTGACAATGGAGGTCGTTCACGCCATGGCACCACCACCGACCAGCGCTTCGCCGCTTTTGTTTTGTCTGCAGGTGTTTGTGGACCGCGTGGAATTCGATGCGACGGCGCTTTGTGATCTGCCCAAGGAGCCGACGACCGAGTTTCTGGCCGCGTTTCAGCTTTTGCAGTTCGAAGTTGTTTGCATGGACACGATTCATCACTCTCTCTCCAGTGCAGCCGTCAACTCTGGCGAGACCGATGGTTCGACTTGTTGGCGTCTTCACGAAGGCAAATCGTGTCTCTTTGAGACTTCCCCGACGCTTTTGGAGGCCCAATTGACCACTGACCCCGTGACTTTGATGCTTCTCAAGAAATCTCCGCGCTTTGCAGTCTCCAAGGCACAATTGTGTGGCTTTACGTGTGTGGATTTGCAAGTCCAGGACCGTCGACAACGAACAAGTTGCTCGGGAATCTGTGAATGGGCCAGTTGCAACGACAAATGGCCGCTTGTGAACCATGCCAACAACTGCGTGGGCTTTGTGATCGGGTCGATCACTTTGTCGTGTCTTGGCAACGCGCTGGCACCGCATTTGACGAGGGCGGTTGGAGTCCCAGTGGATCGTTTGCCGTCAAACGTCACGGAACGAGCAAGTTTCGTCGACACTAAGCAACTCTCGCTACAGACACCCGCGCAAGCACAAGACCCATTGCCTACCCAGTGTTCTGTTGATGCGCTGCAACCTTCAGAACCAGTTCAAGCGTTCAAAGGAGCGAAAACAACCCACCAAAGTATTCAGTGCTCTCTTCTGGATCCACGCGGACTCTTTTATCAACGTGATGCACCATTAAGTCCCTGGCACCGCTCGAAGAATAGCTCGCGATCCCCCAGTCCAGCATTCCCCCGCGCCACAGGCTCGTCGAGCCACCGTGGCATCACCATTTCGAAAGATCCCGCAAAGTCTTTCCGAGAAAAGAACGCAAATCCGAAGGAATGGGAAGAAGAGCAACAAGAAGAACAGGAATCTGACTGTCGTGGTTGGAGCACTCGTGTTGGTTTGCCTCCCCCGCTGTTCTATCACAAGCCACTTGCATCAGAGCTACCGCGTGCTGCCCAAGACAAACGACTACCAAAGGATTCACGACGAACCAAGTTCCATCACGTGCATTAAGTGATGGGAGTGCGAGAGGAACACAAGCAGTCTCGTGGTCGATGCGAAACACAAGGAAGGAATAGCTTCCAACTCAGGGCAAATACAACAACCAACAGCTGTGGAAAGCGATTTCTTTGTCGCCCAGCAATTGACACGTAAATGAAGGAAGTCGAACAATTGTTCGAGGTCTTCGGTGCTGGAATTGTTGATGGTGAGCCCCCAAGTGACTAGTCACTCCGCCGATCAGAAGCTTCGGACTTGGACTGTTATCGCAATCCTCGAGTGAAAACAGATCAGGATTCGTATCGATGGCCACGAGTGTCGTGTTTTTGCTTCAACAAGGTCCCGGCGTTGGTGTAACCATGGACCTCGTGGAACGGGTCGGCTCTTGGATCGGAGGATGACACTGACAGGATGATGGGGTTGAAGCAGTGTCTCCAGTGCAAACTCGGGCTTTGCGCTGGCATCCGCGTAGCTGTCGTTGGCAAGTGATCCATTTTGGCTCAACAGAGCCACCGCTTTGTTGTAGATGTACAATTCGCGGAATTGGTCAGCACTTGGCAAGGGTCGTTGCTGCTGGATCACATCATGACGCACGCGAAGCATCGATTCACTGGTGCACCGCGCCGAGACCTCGTTTGAGTTGCATTCTTGCAGTTGCAATTGCACCAGCGCCGTGGATTGGATCAGACTGCTCTTGGATGTGATCAACGCCTCGATCTGCTCGCTGGTGGGGAGAGTTTTGCTGTTTGGGAAGAGTGCGAAGCAGCTTTCGTTGGCGCATAGGTCAAAGATTTGCTTGTTCTTGATGTACAACTCGTACAGTCGCGCCTTGTGATGCAGATTGCATGGGTTTCGTTGCGCCAGCACTTTGGTGAAGAACACACGCATGTCCTCGCTGAGCATCTCTCCACTGGGCGGAGTAGTTGACGTGGCTTCTGAGCCATCGTTGACGGCTGCCGCAGAGGCAGAAGCAATCGAGTGCCTGACATGCATGTTTCAGCATGCAAGTGTCCAGAGAAAGCAATAGCAAGGGATGCAGTTGGTCATGGTGTTGTACTACTGGAGTCGCTGTCTGGCAACGAGATTTGCTCTGCTTCAAGCGAAATGGTCGATGGGGTCGAAGTTGGAAGTATCTGCATCCTCGTGACCATTGCAACAACGCGGACACCTTTAGAGTTCGGCGTTGGTGTATCGAAGAGTTCCTTCAAGAGCAGCTCTCTGCATGACCAGGAAAAAGAGCACATACACTGCACCCTCTAACAACGAGGTCTTTTGGGGTTTTCTTGAAGTCAAGTGAACTGAACTCGTTGCATGTGCAACTGCCTTCCCATCAAGATTGCCATGGTAAACAACTGGTGGCATCACGAGACTTTCGCAGTCACCTGTCCTGCCAACTGGTGCCCAATCCAGCAAATGGGTCCATTTGATGGTGCAAGCGATCTGCCAGCTGACTGGTCGCGAGTTCATCGTCGCCAGGTCTTGTGCTTGCAGTCTGCTGCTCGTGAATGCGTGATAAGAATCTCTGACTGAACCGAAGCCCATGAATGTGCCTCCTATCGATGGCTCTCTCTCTCCCACCACAAGCACCCACACACAAGCACTTTTGCATTGCTGCTGCCAACGACCAGCTTTCCACGTCGACGGCAACAGTGCAATACCCAGCCACGACGACAATAGGATTGTTTTGGATCGTGCCCTCAACAAAACGGTCATGAGGAGAGCGTGCTAGCGTCCCTATTGCTTGATCGACTACTAGGAGCACAATCGCGTCTTTCTCGTCCAGTACCAGCAAGCACCACCGATGGCCACGCCAACGATGCCCATTGCCCACATCACATAGGAATCAGTCGATTTGGGGTCTTTGGGTTTGGCACTATCCTGTCAAGCGTCGGCACTGGACCTGTTGGACGGCCCCCTCGATGAAGAACTAGGTCGAGAAGTCTTTGGTGCTTTACGAAGGTCGAGTATCACCACGACGCGCGCGAGGATGATCGAGTGACTCTTGGTTGACTGACACTTCTCCAACCAACAGCATCGGACTCTGGTTATTCCTCAATGTCTTCAGCGTAAATTCGGGCTGGTTGGGATACCCAGCATCGCTTTCGTCGGCGAGCGTGATGACTTCTTGCAACGGCACGAAGGTGTTGTAGTAGCAATACATCTCATGGAATTGGTCAGCACTTGGCAGCGCTCTGGCTTCCTTGGTCACGTCGTGGCCCACTGGCGAAGTGTGCCGTGAACCGAGAGGAATCGCACGTTTGCAGGTTCCCAAGTTGCACCAGCGCCATCGATCACACCATGCAGCTATTGGAATGCATGAACGCAGTGAGTTGGTCGCTTAACCGGGGATTGTTCGCGGGAACAATCCCCGATTCGGCAAGAGCATAAAGTTGCTTTCTTGCACGCAGCGATCAAGAGGTTGTTGGTTTTTAGCGGAAAACATGCCCAGCCGGGTCTTTTCTTTGCGGGTCGCAAGCGCTCGGGTGCTCCAAGACTTTGATGAGGAACCCGCGCAGGTCCGGGCGCAACACACCGCCAGTTTCTGCCCCGTGGGCTCTACTGTCAGTGCCTAAAGAGGAGAACAAAGCCGATTCTTTGGCGTTGCTGCCGCAGATCAGAGTCAACAAGTCCGCATGATCATTGTCCCGCAAATCCGTTCAGTGACTGCACGTGCACACGTTCACCAACACTGAGCGTTCCATGGTTCTGCTCGTGACTGATCTCTACTGAAGCCACAACACCTTCTCTGGATGCAGTCAAACTGGTCGTGCGGGCGCAGTTGCACGGGTCCACAGCAGATCTTGGTGGGGCTCGCCCAGCATCTGGCTTGACGTGAGGTATTCCACCCACCACCCATGACAGGTTTCCAGCACCACATTGCCCACCCAAGAAGAACCCCTCAAACGAAAATGCACACCAGCAGCAGTCCCATCTGGCGCTTTGTTGGGATGATATTGTCACTTCGCACTGATGCAACACATGAGAAGACCAACATGATCGAAACACATTGAGAACAGTGAGGTTCATTACACGTTAATCCGCCCTAACACCTATACTACTTGGCCTGCACATGAATTGGTGGAAGAGGCTGGAGGTTGCAAAGTGGTCAATTGAGTCTGGTGGATAGCTTGCTCTGGTGCCACGTTCATGACCAGCTTTTCCTGCAGCGTTGGAGACGAAGCTTTCGCACTGGACTTGCTAGCCATACTGTTCTCGACACGAAGCACGACGACGTAGAGATAATACCACGCACAGCTTCCGATCACGGCAAACACGGCAAAGAAAGCAATCTCCCATGTCTTGATGGGCGATTGGTTGTGGTGGTCATGATCAGGTGCATGGGTGGAGGTTGAGTTGTGGTGCTCGTGTGACTGGCTGCCACTGGAAGTGGCCAATTGGGTCATGACCACTCCACGATCCACCGATCCCAAAGTGCCGCCAGATTCTTCGGCAATGACTTGGGTCCACGACCAGCAGAAGACGGCAAGGACCAGCACAAGAGCGTTGGCACTGGAGGAAAACTTCATGACGGTTGGAGATCGTTTGGCGATGGGGTCGTCGTGTCGAGTGGATGGGAATTTCGAAAGTGAGCCTTGAACAACTGATCCATCATGTGAGTTTGGTTTGTTTTGTTGTGGTGGGGAAGTCACCAAGCTATCCAATTGCTCTTTCTCCCACCCGCCCTCCACGCGATACCACTTGACGCACCTGCGTCCTGTCTGAATCAGATCAGTCGGGCAAAAGCTTGATTGCTTTGTAAAAACCGATGTTGCATGCCTGAGAAATCACTCTTCCGCGTGTCATGGCCTGTCAACGCTCCCTCCTCACGCTTTTACCAACAAAAGAGTTGCTTCCCGTGGGTGGTCAGCGTGTATGAGGCTACAGCAGCAATTGCTCTGGTTGTTGCAAATCCTGAGCAAAGAGCAAACGGTATACCACAAGATCGCAGGTGGGCAAGTTCAGTCGCCAGTCGCCAATCGCCAGTCGGCAGAGTTTTAAGCGAAGTACAATGCAGCTGACCAGCTGGTGTTCTCGAACGATCGTAATCCCAGCTGGAGGACCCAAAGACTCTTCTGTTTCATCGTCTCAGCCTCTACTTTTGGTGCAAAAGAGTGCTTTGGGTCATCTCTTGCTCAATTGCTCACATGTACGGCTGGTGAGGAAGTGCATTTTAGAAAGGAGTACCACGCGCAGATGACCCGACTGCTCTCTCCAAACGAAGCGACGTGCAGCAAACAAACGTGTTGAGTGATGTTGTGCTTGTCGTCAGTGCGCTGGTGAACAGCTTGAAGGTAGGTTGGAGGTTGAAACTCTCACGCCATCAACCACAGGGCTGCGCTTGAGAGCTTTTTGGGAAAAATTCTACAACCGCGCACAACATATTTTCCAGCAGCGTGACTGCCATAGCGGATGCGCATTGCACTGATGTGTGACGATTTGCAGCCAGGGTCGTCGGCAACCGGCGTGCGTTGACGAGCAGTTGAAGGTATCAGTGCAACTTGACCAAGCAAGGTGCAAAAGCTGATGGCAGCCTTAACAAGTGGGAAGAAGTGCTGCTGTGTTCATATTTTATACGCTACCCTTGGGATCGTTTCTGGCGAAGAAGACCAGGCTTTCTCTTGCGACCTCACGCTGCCAATTGCACACAAGCAACGCCAGTTCACCGCTGCTACATAGCCACTTCGATTTGACTCTCGGGTCGCTCCAGAGCTTCCTGTAGCTCTTGTTCCATCGCGTCTCGCTCGGCTCGGCGTTTCTTCACCAAGTACACGCACAGAACAGCACAGAAGCAACCGACCGCAAGAAGCGCAATGGTGAGCAACACTTTGGAGTTCGACGACTTGGACGAAGAACTGGTGCTGGCGGTGGAAGATGGAGACAGCGGGGTCGATGTCGGCGTTGGTGCAGGTGATCGAGCGGTGGCCTGTTCGGCGTCGCTTGCCGAATCCTTGCGTGTGGTATCGTCAATTTGAATGACCAAATCGTCTCCAAGACGCACGTTGTTCATCAAATACATGTCGCTTCGTGAGCTGTTGAGTGCATCCAAAGGGAACCGGTCTTGCATCGACTCGTTCGTGTAAATCGCGTTGTGAATGGTTTCATTGTCCTGCAACAAGTTGACGGCGATGTTGTAGTAACACAACTCGACAAACTGGGTTCCGGTCGGCGCTTTTCGATGGCTCAGCACCATGTCGTGACGAATGCGAAGCAGCACTTCGCTGGCGGAGCGAGGACAAAACGCGTCGAGGTTGCATTCAGGCAGTTGCGCTTGCACCGCTGCTGTAAACACTTGCAGACATGCGACACTGTCGACTAATCCCTGGACTTGCTGGTTGGTGGGCGGTGCCCCCGAGTTTGGGAAAATGACGTAGTTGGAGTCGGCGCTGCATTGCTCCATGAGCTGCTTGTTTTTGTAGTAGAACGTGAGGATCCGGGTCTGGGTGTCTTGGTCGCATTGCGCGTCGAAGTCCATGACCGAGTCCACGAAACGACGCGTCTCGTCGGTCAGAATGCCCGTCGAATTCACAAACGGAAGCCCATTGGTGTCGAGCCCCGTAGTCGAACTGCTAGTATTGCTATCGATGGTGGCATTCGCCAGCGTGTGGCTCACCAGCATAAATACAAAAACCCACAGAGACCAACGATGGACCATGCTGCTGGCTGGTCGTCTCTGGATGGCTTTGTTTGGGGCGTGGAACAATCCGAGTGTACGCGGCACCACTCGGGACAATTGCGAAATGGATTGGAGCAGTTGAGTTTGGCGGTCGAGAAGCGAATCAACAGGTCAAAAAGCTGATCCTCTGCCATACGCAGCTGCCTGGAGATGATGCGATTGGTGTTGATGCACCTTGGACCTGCAGGAGAGAGTATGGCCACGTACTTTGGGGTGCACCTTCTGATGGCAGAGAGCAAGCTGCCACCCCAGACACTTGTGTCGTTGATGATATCACAGGGATGACTGATTGATGGAAACCCATCACAGTATGGAGATCCTTCTGGCTTTGCTTTGGACTCTTGTTGTTCAGACTACCATGTCCACGAAACACGAATACACTCGCTTCAACTTCAAGACGGTGGGGGACTTGAAGAAGTGGGATGGAGCACAGGTGGTAACGATCCAGGCAGCTGAGGCAGACGGCGACAACTGCTGTGGAGGTTCCCGCTCGTTCTGTTATTCAGAATCATTTTGTCTGGTGGAAGCAAAACACCAACAAATGGATGGACTGGACCCAACACGCCATTTCTGTGGTTTTTGGTGGTGCCATGACTTTCACGAATGATAACAAATGGAGAAAGCGTTGTTGGTGCGGAAAAGGATCAGACAACTAACTACCCTCCTATCCATACCCCCATGCACACTATCAAAATGAGCATGACAAAGGCAAAACTAAGTGCAACCGACCCACCACAAGATCGAGATGGCCATGAGAACAACACTTGGACCAAACGCACTGATGCCCACGGATGGAACCCCACTGGTCTTGACAGTGCTGTTGGAGAGCGTTGAGTCGTTGCTACTCTCTGCAAGCGGCGCGATCGTCGCCATTCCAGAAGAAGACGACGAAGAAGACGACGACGACGACGATGCGTTCTCCACGATGACATCGTCGGCGCTCAATTTGACGCCAGCAATCGGAAACATGTCACTTCGGGACTTTTTGAGTGCATCCAGCGGGTATTCTTTGTTGATAGGATCGGCGTAGATTCGCTCGCGCACGGTCGCGTTGAACACCAAGACGTTGACCACACGGTTGTAATAAAACATTTCCATAAAGGCATCTCCATCTGGAAGTGGACGTTTTTCCAGCAGTTGGTCGTGGCGGATGCGCAAAAACACCTCACTGGCGGTGCGCGCACTGAACGTGTAGACGTCGCAGTCTGGGTAGTTGCTGCGCACCACGGCGGTAAAGATGAGCACGCATTCTCGGGTCGCCAGAAACTGTTTGATCTGCTCCGTGTTGGGCGGAATGCCCTTGTTGGGGTAGAACGTGAAGCCCGTGGCTTTGGTACAGATGTCGTAGATCTTTTTGTTCTTGGAGTAAATGGCAAACTGACGAGCCAATTGCACGGGGGTACAAGTGTTTTTGTAGATGATCACCCGCGCCAAAAAGTCGCGAAGCCCCTTTGGGAACATGCCTGTCTCCGGCACAATGGGAACCCCTTTGTCATCCATTTGCACCATTGTTGATGCCGGGATCGCCGGTGCGGTAGGAGTCGCCGTAGCATGCGTAGCGGTGGACCAGACAGCATGGAGCACCAGCACTAGCAACAATGCCACCACCTCGTATCTCATTGTCGTTGCGGTCTCTTGACGAAGGCGACGCACCAGATCAATCGAAGAAGACGTAGGTGTCTTTTCTCTGAATGACGTGGAGAAGAAAATGGCCCCAACTGAGTTGATGATGAACGTGGTCTGGGCAATCGGCTTGGGAACAAAAGAATTGCGGTATGTGTGGGCAACAAACAGCTGGCCAACCTTGAACCATCACATCCGCTTGGTGAGAGTTTGTCTGGTGCCAGAGAGATCGCGTCCACGACCAGCTGGTGTTGCTTTGCAATAGTGTTCATGGTCACGAGTTCGGGACGCATCACACCCATCGAGGCATGTTCGTGGCACTCCAAGCAACCACCAGGAAGAGAGATCCGGACTTGCAGATGGTGAGAAACGCGACGATGGCAGTTGTCTCGGCTTGTAATGATCAAGCAACAGAGCAAGATACCTCCACCAGCATCTATCTCTCCAGCGACACGTACGAGTATTGCCATGGAGATCGATTGTTGTTGCAGGTCGAGAGGCATCTAATCTCATCGAACTGTGATCCTAATGCACCGCCCGCTTCCCCCCATTCCATCCAACCCCCCCCCCCCCCCCGAGAACGCAGACACCATTTGGTCAGAGGAGTTCAAGCACATGCAACTCTGTGCGCCATCGCCTTCAAGAAACCACGGAGCTGATCGCATTGATCCTTTGGTAGGTGCCCGAGTCTTGAAGAACGATGGGGAGTGACTGGTTCTCCAACTCCAAACAGGATATCAACCAGTTGCTTTCTCAGAGGCTTCCTGTAGCTCTGCAACTGCGTTTGGAGCTGTTGAGAGCCACGACAAAGAAGAAAATGCCACAAGCACGATCGAAGAGATGGTTATGTTTTCATTGTTCCATTCGACCAACCTGGTGGAAGAAACTTCCCCAGGTTGATGTTTGCGGAGGACTACTCCAGATGTGGCTGGCTTTGGCAGCAGGAGGAGTTGATGGTCGTGGTCGATACGATTGATTGAGTGGCGTCGCCACGGAAGCTTCATGGGGAGTCCTTGTTGTCCATGCGCATGACCAGCTCCGTCTCCATAGTGCATATCACTCATCGAGTTGCACACCCACGTTGCAGCAAGCTCATGTGGTCGCAGCTGTTGCACTCTGATCGGATTAGGCAGCCATCTTGAAGAGCAATTCACGCGAACACCCCAAGAGAGCCTCCTAACACCCACCTTGCAGATCTCTTTGGAAGAGAAGCAATGCTTCCTAACACTAACTCTACATGGCCACCTCAATCTCACTCTCTGATCGCTCCAGCACCTCCAGTTGTGCGTTCGATCGATGCTCGGCCTTGCGTCTCTCGACGAAATACACGCATGCACCAGCACAGATGCCACCCACCGCTAACAATACAACCAGCACAAAGGGATTGGAACCCGAAGGCTCGTGCGAAGAACTGGTGTTGGCCCCTGCTGGGCTCGTGGAGGCTGTCGACGAAGAAGGCGAAGGCGATGGTGGTGTTGCCTCTTGGCCGGCGTCGTTTTGAACACTTGGGCCGATGCGAATGACCAGGTCGTGTCCAAGAAGCACATTATTCATCAATAGCATTTTGCTTCGCGCACTGTCGAGCGCATCTAACGGGAACGAAGTGGCCATGGAATCATTCGAGTACACGGCGTCGTAGATGGTTTGGTTCATCTGCAGCAGGTTCACAGCGATGTTGTAATAACACAACTCGATAAACTGTTGACCATTTGGTGCCTTGCGCTTGTCCAACACCATGTCGTGGTGAATGCGAAGCAGCACTTCGCTGGCAGAGCGAGGACAAAATGCCTGGAGGTTGCATTCGGCGAGTTGCGCGTGTACGACCGCCGTAAACACTTGAAGACACGCGACGCTTTCGACCAGCCCTTTGAGCTGTTGGTCGGTCGGCGGCACGCCCGCATTTGGAAAAATGACGTAGTTGGACTCATTACCACACTGTTCGATGAGCTCTTGGTTCTTGTAGTAGAGCATGAAGAGTCGGCTCTGACTTGCCTGGTCGCATTGGGAACTGAAGCGCATGACCGAGTCGACAAACTGGCGCGTTTCGTCGGTCAGAATGCCCGTTAAGCTGACAAAGGGAAGACCATTCTTATCAACGCCCGTCGACGAACTGCTGCCGGTGGGTCCACTGGCCAACGCAAGGCCTAGCATCCCCGCTACCATCCACAGAACAACCCACTGCGACGAGAGGAACGCCATTGATTTCCTCAGTACCCAGCGCGACACCACTCGACCCATTTGAGAAATGGATTGCTCATGGATCAGCTTGGAGTCACTTGCATCAGTCAAAAAGGCAAAAGACCTGTCAGCAGTTTTGTTTGTTTGGACAGGTGGAAACAAGTTGGAACCACGTGTGATGGTGAGTTGTTGGTAGAGAGCAGTTCTTCCCCCGCGCACTTGATCCAAATAAGGTCACAGGTTGATGGAGTTACACCCACCTGCAGCTGGTTCTCCTTGATTTGAAAGGTCCTTGCTCTTGAAAACCTCCTTCCACTTTGGACTGTACTGCTCAACATGGCGTAGAGAACGGGGCCCACGGATGGACACCAACACTTCTTGCGTGTCCAATGCAAGAACCCAGGCAGCTGTTGACGGATTCTGGGTTGCTTTTAGACACCACCACCGACCACTTTACACAACGCATGCTGTCAACCAACGCCACTGGACTCCATTCTTGACAGCAGGCTGCGTGTCGTAATGCAACTCGAAAGACTATTCCAATTCAACCAGTGGTATTTCCAAGGCAGTTGCGACCTCCACAGACTCACAGTGGGCCCCATTCTTCTGAATCAGACGGTCAGCTGTCTGGAGTTGAACTTGTAATCCTCTTGGTGTTGGGAAAAGATGCCATCCATCCCATTGAACCACAAAACACGCCTTTGACGAGCTTTTGGAAGTTGTGCAAGTCGCCGAGTGCTGTCTTATCCTGAAAATCTCTTGATGTCCTCGTTCCGTGGGCAACGACCGTCGCATCGCATCGCGTTGTGGTCCAAGCCAAGCACGATGTCAAGCCTGCAGAAACTCCACCAGCGACGGTCTCCTCCATGTACTTGTCCAACTCGACTTGGAGAACAACAGCACTTTAACGAAAGAAGAGCCACGTGGACTTGAACGCAGCATCTCCAGCTCGTCGAACAACCAGACTGCTCGCCACCATCAAAAGGTCCGAATTGGAAGTCGATCTGGCTGAAGTTGATGGCACGCAATGGCTTTCCAGCTTCGTCAAAACAGAGATCTCGAGAATCCGCCCCATGAATGAGCTCCTCGTATGTTCAAAGAGTAGAGTCTTGTTGCGTTGTGTTTATTTCGCTATGCAAAGCTCGTCCAACAATTCAAGCAGCTCGTCGTCCAGTTGTTTGGCATGCTTGAGAATTCCCTGAGCGCTCTGTGGGTTCTTCGACTTGTTCTTGAGCAAGTCACTGTCCAACAGAGTCGTTTTGGCAGCAGACGACCAAGCCTTCTGCACCATCACGACTCGGTTCACGTCCTGATCACTGGGAGCCAACGCTAGCACCGAGTCGGTGGCGAACGCCGACTTGAGCTTGGAGATGATCGTCTGATACAGCTCGTTGGATCGACACGACACATTCACCAGCAAGAGGCCACCAGGTTTCAAGCAGGTGACCACATTTTCCAGGAATTCCTCCTCGACAAATGCCACAGGAGGACAACTCATGCCCTGGTTGTTGGACTCTTTGGCATCGACATCGATCACAATTGAGTCGTAGCTACCTTCGGGGTTCTTATGGGCTTGGTTTGCAACCAGTTCGATGCCGTCCATCACTTCAACGCGGGTCTGAGCACTGGTTTCAAAGCCGAAGAACTGCTGCGCAATATCCACAATGCTGAGATCCAACTCACAAACGTTCATGTGCACATTGGTGAAGTGGTCTTGGATGTACTTGGCAAGACACCCACCGCCGAGACCAACTAGTAACGAGTCATGACGACTTGGGTTGGTGGACTGAGCAGCTTGGGCAGCAAAAAGAATCGCCACCATGGCCTTATGGTAGTCAAAGGCCAGGTACGACTCATCCACCACTTGGTTTGTCGACGATGTGGTGGTTGACTCGGCATTGGACGGCTTTGGCGCTTGTTTTTTCTTCTTTTTCTTGTTGGATTTCTTCTTGGACGACATGCTGTCACCACTTGTGGTCGCCAGTGCCGGAGACTTGTGGTTGCTACCGGAGACCAAACGGATCTCACTCTGGATCACGTTGGTGTTGCTCAAAAACACCAAACGACGAAAGCGTTGGCCGTCTTCGACCACTTCTTCAATGAAAAACTCGCCGCTAAGCGCACTCTCACCCTTGTGGATGATGTTTCGATTGCCCAGGCCCTGTGGGATGGTCAGGTATGGGATCTGCTCGTGTTTGGCCATCTGCCAAGGCGCCAGCTCCAAGATTTTGGCGTTGAGTTCATGCTGGATTTGCTTGGTGTCGGTAAACGTGTGGCCTCGTCCCATGGCCACCAGAATCAACCGACTGAACCCGGCACCGGAAGCGAGTTCGGCGGCGCCTTCTTCGGTGGCAAACATCCACTCGTGCTCTTTGCCCTGGGGGATGAGAAACACACCACAGGAGCCATTGGGGCCGTTCATCTGCACATCCACCAGTCGCAGCGTGTATCTCGGCGTCGAGGAACTCGCCGTGTTGTCTAGCAATTCAATGACTTCTTGACGTCCCACTTTGATTTCTTTGAGCACTTGCTGGGTCATAGTAAACCATTGCACGGCCTGCATCTCGTGCACCAGCCATTGCTTTCGCTCCGTAGCATCTTCCGAGGCAAAAGACTTTTTGTTAAAGCGCACTTGCGGGTCCGAAACCTTGCTGAATGCCACAAGAAACGGCGCAAACGGCTTGCGCAAGTCCCTTGGGATCTCTTGGACCATTGACCGCCATGAACAAGCGTCGGTTGCGTCCTGTGGTGGCACCATGAAGAAGCCCAGCAAGTGCTCCAGGATAAAGTCCTGGGCCATGGTCACACACAGGTACTTGCCGCGCGAGGGCGTCAACACGCGCGCAATCTCCTGGAACATTTTGGTGGCTTCCTGCAGGATTTGGGTCTCGTTGGAGGCCATCAGCGCAT
The DNA here is from genome assembly GCA_027475765.1 of Paralagenidium karlingii. Classification (NCBI taxonomy): domain Eukaryota; phylum Oomycota; class Peronosporomycetes; genus Paralagenidium; species Paralagenidium karlingii. Next base: position 35,421 of record JAMFLO010000131.1, on the reverse strand, counting down.
CCAACGCGCCCTTGTCCAGCACCACGTCAAAGCTCTCGTCTGCAAAGCGCAAACTGGTCATGTCCATGACACGCCAGTCCAGCGCCGGATGCTTGGTCTGCATCTCCTGGATGACTTGCTCGCTGAAATCGATGCTGACCACTTGCACAAAGCCGTCGTCTACCAGTTGCTTAGAGAGCTCCGAGTTGCCGCAGCCAACCACCAAAATGCGCAACGTGGCTTTCATCTGCTTTTGTAGCTTTTGCGGAAAGTCCATGTCAATGTCCAGGGCTGCGTAGAGCAGTCGCTTGAGCACCGCAAAGTCTCCATACCACTCAAACGCTTTTTCCTGCCGTTTCACAAAGAACTCGTCCCAGTACGCGCGCTCACGAAACTCTTGGTGGCTGCGCGGCAACAGACTCAGCTGATCCTCCATTCTGGTTGTTGGTGGGTGTTTGGGAATCTGATTCCTCGCAGGTGTTTGACAATCTGATTCTACCAGCAAACAGGTGATTGGCGACGAGGTCCAAGCGTACTGATTGGTCGAAAATGAAGATCAACACATACCCGTGAGGGACTTGTAAAGGAGTTATGATGCAACTGGGATCACGCCACCCCAACTCGTACCTTCTCGGCCTCTGGCTAAGATCAAGTGTAGTATCTGTTCTAATCAGTGTGAAAACTGATTTCCGGGTAATAACTCGGAGTATTTTTCACATTTATTTTTCTACACTTCCGGCGCATCTGATGGCTTGCTATTAGACGCACTGGAGCGGGTTTCCAAGGGCTTACACTTTTCTCCCTTGTGAAGCCCAACCCTAAACATGTATCTCTTGTCAAAATGTTCCATATCTGAATTACCAACTACCCCCCGTCCCACATCTCCAGTTGATGGTCACATCAAACTTGCTCCAAAACCCAAAAGACACTCGTTTATTGGTTCTCTCACGCACTACGACGCACTCTTTCTTCTCTTCTTTCTCTTCCTCTCTCTCTTGCTCTCTTGTACTTGTCGCTCAGTCACGAGGTGCTCACATGGTGGTGTTGAACACAGGGTTGTGTCGGGCGATTCGCGGGCCTTCTTCCTCGTACTGGGCCTTGGTATGACACGCCTTGTAAAATTCCGCCGTGGACGCCACCATGCTACCGCCAAACCAGACTGCAAAGCGCTGCATGCGATGCGAGAGCACGTTGACGTCCAATTGCTCGGCCGACAGCGGTTTACTAAACTTGGAGTGCAACGCCAGGTTCTCTTGCTGACGGTCATCCACCAGTCGCTTGATATCTCGTTGCAGGCGTCTGCCAAAATCCTTGAACATGGTGCTACCGCCCGACAGCACAATGTTCTTGTAGAGTCCACGTCGCGTGTCAATGGGACACTTAAGAATGGCCTCGTCGACCACATTGGGCAGTGGGGTGGTGAAGTCGGTGGAGAAAATCTCTGGGTTAAAGAAGATCTCAGGTGCCAAAAAGCGCTCATAGCCCACATCGATCTCCCATGGCTGCTTGGTACGCGGATGCACGTCCTACTCCAGCGAGTCCAGTTAGCACAAATCCACCTCATTGAGGTGCCCACCAGATAACAACCCAAGAAGAAGACTCACCGAGTATTTGAGGAAGTATTTGTCGGGTTTGGTGTCGTATTTCTTAAACTCTTTGGCGATGTCCGAGCACACATAACTGTGTTGCTCCTTGATGCGTTTGGCCACTTCAAGCGACTCCTCGGGTGGCACGTTTTCGCCGCGGTCTCGCAGCATTTTCTGCACGAAATGGGTCACGTCTCTGCCGGCCAAAGGAATGTGGCGGATGCAGCTGCCAATCACGTAGCCATCAGCCACCGGGATCACGTGGGTGACGCCGTCACCCGAGTCAATGACAGTGCCGGTCAAGGACCGTTGACTCTTGTCTTTGATCTTGGACCAGGAAGCATACAGCGCCAAAACGGCCTGCACGGCAATGTAGAGCCCAGGCACATTGAACGTCTCGAACATGATCTCGGCCGTGGCTTCACGGTTTTCCGGCGGGTTCATGGGCGGTTCCGTCAGCAGCATATAGTGTTCTTCAGGTTCACACCGCAGATACTGGAACATGGAACGCTGCCAGAGCTTTTCCATGTTGTCCCAGTTCTGAACGATGCCCTGGCTGATCGGGTAGTTCACTTGATGGGTCGACGCGTGGTCCAAAGCCTGTAGACAGGATGACCAGCATGATCATCATTCAGCTGTCTTGGTGATCCTGAGCCCCAGAGAGAAAGAGAGAAGGCGTCGCACCTCGTTGCCGATGTAAAAGTCCAAGTCATCGATACCCTGACGACTGCGAACGGTCGAATCCGAGCTACTGCCGACGGCGATGGTCGATGGAATAATGTACGCAGGCTCCGCATTGCTTGCATACCCGAGCTTGGTGTAGCTGCGACAGAGAGAGAGAGAGCGAGCGAGAGATCACGCAAGCGAGAGAGAGAGAGAGAGAGAGAGAGAGAGAGTGAGCGTTCCAACCAGAGCAAGAGGAGAGAAAGCCTCCCTGTTTCCATTTGCAACAAGGGCTGTTGTAAAAGCCCTCAATTGGCTGCAGCCACTCACCCCGTGCCGTTGTCAATCACCACCGCTGGCTTGTACATGGCCATTTTGAACCAAATCTATTCTGTCAGGCTATCGAGCAAGAAGAGCATTGTGGACCACATCAAAGATGATGAGATCGCACTTGAGGTTGGACACCACGGTAGTCTGTCTGAGTTTCAGTTACAGAGTTAATTAACCACTGGTGACAATCCGTTCTCTTGTGACTCACGCAGAATGGTGATGTACAGGAAGGAGAAGCATATGGCCTCATCTCCGCAGAGTTCATGTGCAATGGCTTTTGAGTGAGTTGTTTGTGCTGCACGTGTTTCTCTTGGATACAAGTCGTTGTCTCCCTCCAACAGTCTCAGACGCTACAGTCGTGGGAGGTCAATGGTCAAGCGATGGCGCAACAAGCAGCGAACTGCTCCGGTCGAAAAGCACAAGAAGAGATTGACGCCAGAGCCTTTGACGCACGTTCTGTCGCATCGCATAATCATCCGTTTTTGACCGCATAATCAATCCATCCGTACTTTGGCAAGCCGAGAACGGTGCGTGCCGGCGCAGTGTTCAGTTCACGGTTTGAGACAACACCAACAACAAGTGTCGCTGCCCCACCACCGCAATATATAGTAACCTTGTATTTTGAACTCATCAATCGGATGAATACACTTGCAATTAATAGGAAGGTTGACTCTGATACCACATAGTCCTGCATAAAGGGATGCTTTGGAGTCATTCCACATTTTCCCAATTACCAAAAGATTTTTGTGGGATGACATTAGGGTTAACCTTTTGGTACCTAATGTGCTTTCTCTGTTGGCTTTCCTTTCCTTTCCCGCAGCAGGTCTGCTCCTATCTCCGGTAAAGTTCGAATCCACCCTCCAGAAGAGCAAGCTGACAACAATTCCAAACGTCCCTCAAGTCTCAAGGCGAGAGGGTCCCGAAAAGCACCAAAAGTGCTGAAGGTTTGGCTTTGTTTTTTCAGCCAAAGAAGCGCCCTCAGCCAAAGCCTTTGCACAGGCCAAGCTACACGCTGGGCATCAAGGCACATTCAGCAACCCTTTTGTTTCCAGTCACCTTTCGGGAGTTTTATTTTATTGTTCAGTCGGGCGGTCAGCAAACACTTTTTTTTTCAGCACAACAACGGCAGCGCAGTTTTCAGTCAAATGTGGCGCAGTCCTTGGTTCGCATTGGCCTGCACATTGGGCTCGCTGCAACTCAAGACAGTCGCAGCCTCTGGTGATTCACCTTCGGGCTCGCTGCCCACGTGGCTGGCCTACGTCACGGGTGGACTTTTGGTCGTGATCATCATCTACTATTGCTGTCGCAAAGCGCGTTTTGATGAGAATCTTCAGCAACCTCTTTTGGGCGGGTGGGTGCCGCAGCTCTTTCTCTTTCTCTCTGTCTTTGGTAGATACCTTGGTTTCACTATAGGTGTTGACCTTGTCTTTCCCTTTGCTTTGTTTGCTTCTTCTGTCAGCCAATACAACGAAGACGGTCAGCCGCTGACTCGACAAGATGTGCAAGACACGTGAGTAGTGTTTTCAGCAAAAAGTTGAACGCTGAATGGCTGAGTTCTTTGTGGCTGACTTTTGCTGAAATCTGTGTGTGCTACCAAATGATGCCACTAATTCTCCCCCCCCCTTCTCCCTCACAGCACGGACGAACTCTCGAGCCAATGGAAATGCGACGTCTGTGACTTCCACAACAAGGATTCCTCCAAGAACTGCGTGCTCTGCGGCACTGAGCGGGGCTTCACACTGGGGCTCAACTCGCCAGCCAACAAAAACCCCACGGTCGCCACACTGCCCGGTGGCAGCATCTCGTCGTCCAGTCGCGACCTCAACCGCGAGAAGTCGTTCAACCGCACGCGGTCTTTTGCCATTCGACGACTCAACATGCTGAACTCGAGACAGCGTGGCGCACGGGGTCGGCAGGAGTGGGTTCGACGCGTCGGACTGGACGGCAAGCGGTACTGGGCGCGGCGCGACCCGATCCGGCATCTCCCGGCTTCTTCTTCTTCTTCTTCCAAGCAGCAGACGACTGATGCTGCGGCGCTGACCACCAGTGTACAGTCTAATGCCACCACGACGGCCACTTCCTCGACAGGTTCCTCCCCGGACGACGTGGTGCAAATCGACATGACGGACCTCACGACGACCGGCGCGTCAACTGCTTTGGGCGCCAATGCGCCGTCGCCTACCAACCGGGAGCTGGTACACCAGCACTCGCTGGCGTTTGTGTCCCAGTTGGCGCAGACCCCTCGCCATCCGGAGGGCCGCATGACCTTTAAGGAATACACGGAAGTCGACGCCCGCGTTGCCTCGCGGGGCTACGAGATCTCGGAGCAGGACCTGGAGATTCTGGAACAAGTGGCGGCGCTGCCCTTCAAGGACAAGTACGCGTGGTTCCTAGAGCAGACCTCGGCGCTGATCAAACCCTGGGAGGATGGTCATCTCAAGATGCGTGTGCACCGAGACAACATTCTGGTGGAGTCTATGGAGCAATTGCTGGGCGTACAAATGGAACACATCCACATGCCGCTGCGGATCGAGTTTATCGGCGAAGTGGCCATCGATGCTGGCGGGCTGGAGCGTGAATGGTTTTCTCTGGTCACGGAGCGGCTCTTTGACGAGACCATCGGGCTGTTCATGTGCGCCCACGTCGACTCGCTGGCGTACGTGATCAACCCCAACTCGGTCGAGGCCTCGGCCGACCATTTGTTGTATTTCCGCGGCGCCGGAAGGTTGCTGGGGCGCGCGTTGCTGGAGGGCCAGTTGATGAGGGCCCATTTGGCCCTGCCCGTGCTCAAACATTTGCTGGGCGTGCCCATTTCGTTTAGCGATCTCGAGTTTTTCGACGCCGAAGTGTACAAGTCGCTGAAATGGATCAAGGAAAACGACGGCGTGGACGCGCTGTGTCTGGACTTTAGCGTCACCAACCGCAAACTCAGCGGTGAAGTGGAGATTGTGGACCTCAAGGAGAATGGCCGCAACATTGACGTCACGGACGAGAACAAGCACGAATACGTGTATTTGCGGCTTCGCTACATCATGTTGGAGTCGTTTGCGGAGCAATTGCAGCATTTGATGGCTGGCATCTTTGAAGTGATCCCGCAGGAACTCATTTTGGTTTTTGACTATCAGGAGCTGGAGCTCGTGCTGTGCGGTGTGCCGTCCATTGACGTGGACGACTGGAAGAGCCACACGCAAGTCAGTGACGAACTGCCGGAAGAATTGCTGGGTTGGTTTTGGGAGATTGTCGAGAGCTTTTCGGACGAAGAACGAGCGCGGTTGCTGCAGTTTACCACGGGAAGCTCTCGGGTACCCGTGCAGGGCTTCAAGGCATTGACCAGTTATGACGGAAGAATCTGCCATTTCACATTGAAGGCCGTGCCGTACCCCGAGAATGCCTACCCGAGGGCCCACACGTGCTTCAATCGCATTGATTTGCCGCTGTACAAGAGCAAGAAAGAACTGGAGGAAGTGCTGTCGCTCGTGATTAACATGGAAGTCACGGGCTTCACGGATGAATAAAGCCACAGGAGGCTTGTCGTTCATGCATCCTCTCTCTCTCTCTCTCTCTCTGCGATGGATGGAGCTCAACGGACTGACTGGTCAGGCAAACAGAAGAGTATTCCCATTTGATTTGCATATGATAGTAGCTTTGTTAAAGTACCAGAATGTGAATACGGTTGCTTCGCAACAGAAGAAGGCTCGCACAGCCAACAGGACAATCCCCCACATGCACAAGTAAACTGAATCCAAGGATCGTGTATGGAGGCCTTGACTCTCTGTTAACGACCATAATAATGACTTGACCATTTCACCCTCTCAGACGACTTCTCCTCGTGGCGTTGGCAGTTGATCAAAGTTCCTTCGCGCTTCGTCATACGTCGAGACCCGGACGGTCGCGTCGTCAATGGCCGAAGACGACGACATCGCATTGGTGTCGTCTGTCGTCTCAGCTTCGGCATACAAAAGCGGCATTTTGGGGTCGTGCACGCGATGGTACACGCCACCCGAGGCACCTCGAATGGTGACTGCTGTGGAGCCACCAGCATGATGCTGGCCCTTCGGGCCGCCATGAGGCGGATCGTAGTCATAGTCGTCATCCTCATCTTGTTGGTTGATGTAAAACACAAAGAGAAACATGGCGGCCGCCGCAAAGCACGAGCCCATAAGAAACGCGTTCTCAATGGCTTGGATGAACTGGTCGTCTTCGCCGCCATACACGTCGCCCTTGCCACCAAAGCAGATCTCTTCCTCGCAGGCAAAGCCGATGCGCATATTGCCAGCGTCAAAAAGCGTGTAGTAGGTCTTGATGAACACATCGCCGAGGATCCACCACGCGTCGGTGGTGGACTGCAACTGGATGCGACAGGTGCTGCCGGGTCCGCCCATGCCGTCATCTCCACCGCCACTAACCACAATATCCCACATGCTGCCTCCGTAGCAAAACACATAGTCCTGGGGCTGCAGATAGAACAAGTTGTCCGGTTCCATGCCAAACAAAAGCGACGGGAACTGGTCCATCGAGACATCGTCGCAGTCGACGTCAACGCAGTTGAGCCCCGATGTGATCATGGCGATCACGGCGTCGTAGAGTCCTTCGGGGATGCTGATCAACGAAGTGCCCGTGTCCACGATGGCATAGCAAAACGGATTACACAAGTTGATGGTGGACGTCGTGTTGGACGGGCTGGGCAGCTCGTCCTGGTCGTTGAACGAGACGGAAAAATGGTTCATCTTGACGCTCCAGTACATGTACGAGTCAAAGTCGGGCAGCTTGACGACTGGCGTGTAGTGGAATGACGCGTTCTGGCCCACCAGGGAGAGGTCGTAGCCGCCGAGATGCAGCTCCGAGCCGGCACTGTAGGCTTGGGGCGTCAGGAAGAACGCAAACATGTTGGCAATGGCGGGCTATTCGTTCATTCAAGAGTCAGGTCCAACCGAAGAGACTCAGGAGGAAGAGAGAGAGAGAGCAAAGAGAGCAGAGAGAGAGAGAGAGAAGAGAGAGACGTAGAGACTCACGTTTTGCTGGGCTAGTGTCGAGAAGACAGTGGGTCGACTGATGTGGGCCAACCCTTCAAAGGCCAACCCAAAGATGCCATCGGCGATGAACGCCTGAAGCTTTTCGGTCTCGTCCTGTACGACGCCAAACTTGACGTTGTCCACTTGATACCCGCCAATGGTGATCGAGTCGACCGCGATGGTGCCCGTCACGGAGCCACTGCCATACTGATGCATACAGTTGGTATCAGCCACAACATTTGGTACCACAAAGAGTTGAGGCACTGGGTCAGTCCGTCAGACTCGTCCGTTTGGTACCAAACACGTCAACTCACTTCGTCGGAAAACACTTCTTTGGTGTCTAAAAAAGTGCTGGAACTCGTATACTGAAACAAATTATGGGACGCGCAAGAAGCGCAATCGGTACCAGGAATCCATGTGTCGCTAGAGCCTGTGGTTGGGTAGTTGACACCAAATTGCCAAAACACGATCAGCGCCCCAGTGACAGGTCTTGCTACTAAATGAATGCGACCAACCCGTGTCAAAGACGACTTCCATCTGCTGCGGAGGATTCCCAACGGCGATCTGCCCAATGTACTGCACGTTGCCAAAGTTCTGCAATGCCACGCGTTGTGCCAGTGGCAGTTTGGGGTCGGCGGCAACCAAACGCCGTCGCTGGTCGGTCGACCAGGAGGACTCTTCGTGCTGCTCTTGGGGCCGTGGAGGCACATTGGACTGGGTCACCGCGGCGGCAAAAACGGCACTGTTGAGGTGATGGACACCCCGCGGCTGATAGCGCGACAGTGCGATTCGCAACGGTTGAGGTGGCTGCGTCGGAGACTGGATGGAGGCAGCAGCAGCTGCTTCTGCTGGTGCTGTGATCACCAGTGTACAGCAAGTCGCGACCCAGTACCATGGCCAGCTGCCCATTTGTACCTCTGACTCGCCGTCTCTTGCGCTACGCCACTTTGCTTTGATGCAACGCTCCACCAAAAAGATTCCGATCAAAGACGTTTCTGCCAGGTGTGGCCCACATCAAAAAAACGAAATCTATTTTTTTCTTTCTCTTTGAAAAAGGGGTTACTGTAAGTTTTTATCTAAGTTGCTTTGGCTCATGGGGTTGAGTTGCTGGAACGGTCAGTTTTGGGTCGTAGCAGTTGTCGAAGTGGTGCTGGTGGTGGTGCCATTGGGATCGGAGGAGGACTTGGTGGGAACAGAGGCCGACACAGGGGCGTTGGAGGGGTTGGTGGTGGTGTTGGCATTGCTCATTGTGGTAGAGGTGCCAACAGTGGTTCTGGCACCGACGCCACTCATTCCAGCAGAGACAGGGCCACCAGAGGTGGTGGCCGTCGCTGGAGTAGTAACAAGTGCTGCCGAAGAACTAGCTGGAACGCTAAGAGGCACCTGCAATGACGTGTTGACCGCGTTCATCCGAGCTGCCAAAGGCACCGATAGACCGGCACTCCCGCCGACACTAGTCGTGGGCACATTGCTGACATCCATGGCAGCTGGTCCTGACACCGGGACGGGAGTTGGAGCGGGGTGCATGGCTGCAGCACTGGCTAATGTACTCGTGTTGATCGCGTTTGTGTTGCTCAGCAGTCGCGCAATCATGGCGACTTTCTGCGATTCCGAACAGTCGTTGCGATTGAGAATCACTTGGATCTTGTTCTTGATCTCAGGCATGCGGTCAATAACTTCCAGAAGTGCTGTTGTGCTTGGAGTGTGGGCAGCCCCCGCCACATTCACACTGGCCACAGGCTGGGCGGTTGTTGCCGTGGAAGAAATAACTGGTGCACCAACTCGGGAACCAACAACCATTCCAGTGCCGATCCCTGAAGCTGTGGTATGTACACTGGTGCCGAGAGTCGCCTGCGCTGAAGTACCCATACTGAGCGAGCCAGCAGCAAGTCCCGGACGAATGCCGTTCTGTTGCATTCCAGACACATCGTTGGTTGTCGTGGCGGTGGCCCCCCATTTGCCAGAATGTCTTGCAGAGTCGTGAGCAACTCCTCCGACAAGAGGATTGACCGACGTTGTGCTTGCATTAACTGGCAGAGAGGAGGAACCAATCGAAGCTGTTGATACTGGCGAAGCTGTGGTCGCGTTGGAACTCGCGGAGAATGCGCCGCTGGTTGAATTCGATCCAAATCCAGACGTACCATTCCCACTTTCTGCACTGGACGAGAGTGGAGACGCATCGCGACCAACAGTTGCGACAGCAGCAACAGCTTGAACAGCTGCAGCTGCGGCTTGTTTGCTGCGTTTGATCACTTCATCTGGACCCAGAAGACCGCTCGGAAGCAATGAAATCAGATCGTTGTGGGATTTGTGTGGAGGCGGAACAATCGTCGATGCTGCTGCAGTGACAGAAGCAGGCGACGAGAGTTGACTTGACGTCGAAGGTGGGGTAGTACCAGCGCCTGCACCTGGAATTGGAATCGGAGGAGGAGCGCGCTTGCGTTTCATGCATTGGATGATGGCGTCAAAGGAACCTTTGATTGGACGCATATCCATTGACGAACTTGATCCTTTGCTTGGTGGAATCTTCGCCAGATGATTGGAAATAGCTGGAGGGAGTCCTGGCAGGTTGTCTCGCTCTGGATAAAAGAGCAGTGCCTCCGTCTTGGGAAGCGCAATTCGAGCCACAACGGAAGCTTCCTCAGCAGGAGAAAGACCAAGCGTGGTGTCGGCAACGGATGCAGGCGACCCTGATTTCGTTGGCGAAATAATCACCTTCTGATGCTTCAATCCCTTGGTGGTCGAGTCCTTTGACGATGAGAGAGTTCCTGAAATGATCTTGCCATACCGATCATAGCACTGTCGAGCTGTACGTTTCTTGCAAAAGTATCGACTCACAGCAGTTGAATTCATCACATGTGCGATCAACGTCCAATTGGCGCCATAAATCTCATATAGCTTCCTCAAGGCCACATCGTCCTGGCTACTCCAGCCATCCTTCAAATCGACAAGCGAACTCTTCCGCGCTGTACGTGCTCCGCCAGAAGCGACCGAGCCACTAGACGCCTTCATTTTCTTGGAATTCGTTCTCTGAGGGGTGTTACTAGCCCCACTGGATGACGAAGCTCCGCTGAGAAGCCCATTAGGATCGAGTGACGGTCCCAATATTCCAGTAAGCACTGAAGCATCGTCCCACGAGACAGAGTCGAGAGCATCAAGGTTGGTGTCGCCCCAAAAGTCGTCATCTTCGAACTCTGCCACATCGGGGATCGGAATTCCTTCAAAGTCCACTCGTTCAGGAACGTTTTTCTTGACTGCTGTTGGTTCAGCCTGCTCGAGCTTTCTCTTGACGCCCGCGGTGGTTTGAGCCTCTGTGGCAGCACTTTTCGATTGAGAAGCACGTTGCTTTTTCAGTTTGATCGGCTTCAGAAGATCCTGTGGACTCGTCCCCATGAGTTTCTGCGGAGCAGGAATGACCACACGGTACGACACTCTGTATTTTGTTCGAGTCGCCTCACATTCATTGTCCGCAACATACATCGTAGGAGTAGTAGATGGATCGGGAGGTGCTAGACACTCATATAGCGGGTCCAGACCATTGATTCGCATTCTCTCCAGCAATACAGTCAAGTCGTTCTGCATGAGGGTTTCGTCGAAGACTCTTACAGCTTCTACACCGGACGACGGTTCGTAGAACAGTGATCCCTTCTCTTCTTGCTGCCAAGCATTCTTGGTGTTGATATTGCACAAAGCATCAAACGACTGGCCCACGTCATGAGAAACACCGGTCACGTCCATGCTGTCAACAACACCTTCAGCAGAAGTGGATACAACTTCTGGACGTTTGTCAATGGTTGTATGAACAAAATTGACCGCATACCATTCGACAGGAGTCAATTCATCAGTATTTGCCAGTAACAAATGCTCTTCCGCATCAAGCTCCCCGTGCACAATCAAGGGACATTCAAAGTCACCGTTATAGCTCTCCTTTTTCTCGATGTCTTCAATATCACCGACCAACGACTGAACAGCATCAGCTGTACCAACAGCAGTAACACTCCACCAACGTGGTTTCTTCAGGCTTTCTGGACTTGCCAGCAACTCGTGGGGCGTCATTTCCCCAAACGCCTTTTCCGTCAAACAGGCGCCAGCACGAAGAAGTGAAGCTTCTAGGGTGTTCTCGCAATGGAAGCGAAACACTTGAATCTCCTTCGTCACTGCCAATCTCGCCCAACTAGCACGGAGCTTGGCATCACAAAGCGCATTCCAGTCACTATCCAGCACAATGATTGCATCGACGCCGTACACCGACATGATTCGGGTCCCGTTGGAAGAACTCAGACGAGTCGAAGCAAGTGCGATCTTGACCGAATCACGAAGTGCAAAATGACGAAGCGCACGTTGCTGCATGGCGGAAGTTCCAGTGATCCTCACAAAACTCAACTCGGAAAGCATCAAATACATTTCCAGCAGGGTTAACATTGCATCCATCTGGCAATAAATCAAAACCCGCTTGTTCTCCTTGACCGTTAACCGAGGTAGCAAGGAGCCGAGAGTATCCAGTTTGCCAGAACAACTGTGAATGATTCGCAAGTCCGCATGACCAAGTTTATCCATGTCGTTCAGCAAGTCCACACAGTTGCAAATGCTTCTCAATCGCACAAACAACTCGAACCAGGTCGTTCGATTCTCATTCCCATTCAAAGACGCAGCAAAACCTGCAATTGCATTTCGATACTGCGCATTTTGAGACGTCGTCAGGGAGCACGCAACACTGTGCTCATCGATTTTACCCAGTTGGGTCTCAACCTCGCTGCGGACGCGCCGCAAAGACAAGCATTCATACGCCAGAACCAACGCACTCGTTTCTTGACACGATTTCCATGACGCTTTGCCCAATGACCGCATGATCTCCTGCATGCATTCCTTCTGTACAACAAGTCCACGACTCCATACCTCCACGCTCCACATTTTCGATTCGATATCCAGCAAGAACTCGGCCCATAAATGACACTTTTGACCACTTTTCCAATTGTTCAAAGGTTGACTATTGCACAACAGCCGCCGCTTCACACATTTTAGACTTTTTAAGGTTGCCACACAGCCTGGATCGTCGAAAACGTCTTCGTGCTCGTTTTCCACAATGATCATTTGCCAACTCGCATTAGCCACAAAGGCATCTCGATCTTTCATGAACAACGAGATGGGGCAAATACAGCACAAAACAGTCTGATGAGAATCGGATTCATCCCCATCCAAAAAAGATGAGGGCACAGACGGACGCTCTCTCCACTCTCGTTGGAGTTTCTTTCGTTGTCCGCCATCTCCTTCATAAATCTGAATTTTCCGATCGGGATGCCACTGACGAAAGTACGATGCCCACTTGTGTGTCTCCTCTTCAGCAACGAGAACCAAGTGCGGAGTTGGATATCGGGGCACTCCTTCAATGATTTCTAAATACCTAACAAATGCAGCCACTGTTGCTGCTTTCCCCATGCCTAACTGATCGTTCAGAAACACGTTCAGGCCACATGTGCACAGCTCAACCATCCAACGAATTGCAACAATCTGAAATGCGGCGAGAACAGAACGACTGGAAGATTGCAGAACTGCGAACGCTTCATCGCTTGTCGGTGTTGAAGTATGCATTCGTTCGCGAGACAGTTTTGCCTTCTCCACAATGCATCGCAGCTTTTTCTTGGAAAAGCGGATCTTCTCTTCATCCTCGGACGCTTCGCTCTTTACCACAATCGTTCTGTACTTCAGCAGAGGGTCGTCCTCGCATTCACTGATCCTCGAACCGTCACCACAATCATTGGAAGATCCATTCGTACCACCGCCTGCTTCTAATTCCTGCCCGCTCGTCTTTGGTGTTGATTTCACATCCCTTGAACTATTAAGACTCTCCGCTGAAGTAGTAGAAGAAGATGAATCTTTCACTGGCTGGGAAATATCTTGCTCTTCTTCCTGCTCTTTGAATGCTGTCTCAAATCGAATCTTGGACCGTGCTGCAATGCGTTCAATGGTTCTCCAAAAAGCAGAAACCTGCAAGGAAATCTCTCTCGCGAGCTGTCGACTCTCCATCTCCTGACGAACTTTTTCCGCATTCATTGCTGAAATGATATCTCGAGCAAGATGAAACTGGGCAACCCGTTTCCAATTGCGTTCTGCAGCAAAATCGCTTGCCATCCATTTCATTTCTTGCAGCAGGATATCCCAATGATTTTTACAACGTTCCGGCGTGTGAACACGAGGAAGCTGGCGTTTTCGAGTCGCATGGGTGGTCTTCAAAGCGACTTCACGCTGTAATTTGACTGTTTTGCGCAGGCTTTTCTCAAACTCCTCGTTTACATGCTCCACACTCGCTCTCGAGCTGACTGCCGTGAGACTAGTACGGTCGGCAAGAAGGCCATTGTCTTTGGTTCCATTCATACCTCGATTCGCCACGTTCCCATCTGTTTCGGTATTGGTTGTACTATGCACGCCATGATTGGGCGAAGTTGGCGTAAAGCTTCGCAAACTGCCGTCGAAATACTTTCGAGATGGCATGGAAGTTCGCAATACTCGTCGCTGCGTGGTTGGTAAGCCATTGGCCAGAAGCGTTCGCTTGGTTGGCTCCAGCGCTCGCTTCTTGGATTTGCCGGGCTTTTTGTCATTTGCGCACTCGTCTTCACTCTTGTCTTCGAGGTTGTCGTTTTGGTTTGTCTTGTTGTTCTTGTTGTGGCTGGTGCTACACGCTGCATCATTGCTGCTGCTGGTGGTATTCTCTGTGCCGGCGCTGCTCTTCGACTTGGCGTTGTGCTTGCTTTTGGCCTGGTGCGCCACCAGTGCCAGTCGCCGCTCCTGCAACTCACAGAGCAAAAGCTCCTTGTAGACCGCAATTTTCTCTCGAAGCGAACACACCAACTCCTCGCTTTTCGCTTTGCCATTGCTTGTGTCGTCTTGGTCCTGGTCTTTGGTCAAGGCTGGTGTCATGCTTCTACTAAGTGCGAAAACCTCCAACCCAGAGCCAATTCGGGTGCAAGACCATTTACGTCGCGGCTGGTGCTCGTTGGGTCACTTCCACCAGTTGGGTCCGCAGTCGTCGTCCAGCTGCCGCGGCGTTTGGCTGTTGGTCGGTCGATCGCCTTTCGAAACTGAGGATACTGGTGGACTCCACTACGCCACTTGGCTCCCAACGAAAAACCTTGGAAAGGTAAAATACCACCTGCTCGCGTCTTCCTTCTCTCTTCCCCCCCCTCCGAGCGCCAGACCACCACTCACGCACGCCCCGCACCGAACGACGGACTCGCTCACTTCACGCACTCACTTACTCGCTCGACGGCCAGCCACACCACACGCCTTCTTGCTGGTCCCCCTTTGATCCACCGCGTCAATTTACGAGTCTACAGCGGTGTCAAGGGCGGGGGCAAGGGCGGTGCTCTTTCTTTCTTTTTTTCCCCGAGGTTTTCGCGCGCGCGGAGGCTCCTCGTCGCCCCTCGCTTCTGGGTTTTTTCTTTGGGGTTTTTGACAACAGGGTTTTTAAACGCGGTATTTTACAGTGAGTTGTACAGGAAAATTCCTGACTACCCTACCCCTTTGCGCGAACCATGGAGAGTGCGGGTGGAGGCAAGCGAATTGAAATATATTACCGAATACTTTACACCGTAGGCGTATTTTACCATGTATCTTTCATGGTTAGAGGGGAAGTTCCTCTCCTCCTCTCATTTTGTAAGTTAGTGCCAAAACTACACCATATTTGTGGACCCAGTGGTACACTGTACCAATTCTTGGGGGACGTCTATTCTTGAGCTTCCAAGGCTTGGTCCAATTGGTTGGTGGCCGCCAAGATGAGTCCATAGAACGCTGGCGATGGATTCAGTGGACGGCTTTTGAACTCGGGATGATACTGAGTCGCAAAGTAGAAAGGATGCACCTCACGGTCCAGCTCCACCACTTGCATACGCACGCCCTTGTCGTCTTTACCCACGAAATGCAAACCGGCTTCTTCCAACGAACTGACCACTTCGGGATTCACTTCATAACGATGACGATGACGTTCCATGATCTCCTTGTGATCTTTATACAAAAACGAGGCCAACGACTTGCTGGTCGAATTTTTCTTTTCATGCAGCACGGTCTTGCGCTCACCACAGCGCATGGTGCCGCCCATTTCGTTGGGGTTGATCTCGGGCATGAAGATCACCACTTTGCGGTCCGTATTGGCATCAAACTCCTCACTATTGGCGTTCTTCCAGCCCAACACGTTGCGGGCATATTCAATCACAGCCACTTGCATACCCAAGCAAATGCCCAAGTACGGGATTTTGTTTTCACGTGCATACTGCGCAGTAGCCACCTTGCCATCCACACCACGATCACCAAAACCACCGGGGCACACAATGCCCTGCACACTCTTGAGCTTGGTCCATGCCTCATTGTATCGCTCGGGGTCTTGCTGTTGCATTTCCTTCTCCAAATCGCTGGCTTCGATCCACACAATCTCCAAATCGTGGTTGCACTTCATGGTGGCGTGCTTGAGTGCCTTGATCACACTCAAGTACGAGTCTTGAAGGCCCGTGTACTTGCCCACGAGCGCGATCTTGACGACTTCCTCATAATTGTCGACGCTGTGAGCCATTTCGGTCCACGCCTTGAGATCAGGCTCACGAAAGCGGTTCATAAGCTGCAGCTTGGACATTAAAATGCTCGCTGCTCCTTGCTGGGCAAGCAACAAGGGGACGTGGTAAATGTTGCTGACATCGTGCACCGAGAGCACATGGTTGGCCGAGACTTGGCAAAACATGCCGATTTTGGCACGCGTGGCTGGCTCCAACTCGCAGCTGGCACGGCAAATGATAACATCGGGGCTGAGGCCGGCACTTCGCAATTCCTTGATGGCATGCTGCGTGGGCTTGGTCTTTTGTTCGCCGACCGAGCCCAAGACAGGCACAAGCGAGACGTGCACCAGGCAAAAGTTCTCGGGGCCGATCCGGAACTGGAATTGACGCAGCGCTTCAAGGAAGATCATGCTCTCAATATCACCGACGGTGCCGCCCACTTCAATCAAACACACATCAGCTGGTTCGTCCTTGTTGCTCTCGTCCGTGGCCACTTGCGCGACTCTCTCGATCCACTGCTGGATACAGTCAGTGACATGGGGCACCACTTGCACAGTCTTGCCCAAATAGTCGCCACGACGCTCCTTTTGCAGCACTTCCTGGTAGACTTTGCCCGTGGTAATGTTGTGGTCGCGCGTGAGCGTGATGCCCAAGAAGCGCTCGTAGTTGCCGAGATCCAGATCACCTTCACCGCCGTCGTTCAGCACAAACACTTCACCGTGTTCAAACGGAGACATGGTGCCAGCATCGCAGTTGAGATAGGGATCGATCTTGACCGACGTGACGCGCAGTCCGCACGACTTGAGCACGACCCCGATGCTACTGATAGTGATGCCCTTGCCGAGACCACTCACAGTGCCGCCAGTGACTGCGAGATACTTCATGGTTGGCTTTGGAAATGGATTGACTTGAGTGGGAGAATCAGATCGAGAGCGGAGAGAGGAAGGGAGGGTTGCTTTCGCTAACTGCCTTTCGCGCGCACTCTGCTTTTGTGTTTATGGCGGGCAGTCACACTGCTTGCTGTTGGCTGCACTCCTTTCGCGGGCTCTGTCAGTTGGTGGATCTGACTCTACCCTGACCTGGTGACCAATGGAACAAACCCGCGGGTCTTCTCCTTGGACCCGGGCCGGGTTCCAGCGGGTTGGTTAGTTACTGTTCCCAATCAAACATAGGTTAGATTCCAGGTTGCTCGATTGGGTCCACGAAGGCATGTTCTCGTTCCAGGATGCAAATTCGGTGGCTAGTGACGATTCATCGAGTTCCATGGTTTCGAATGTCTCATGCATTTGGTTTGACAGGGAGCCCCAACAGATCTTCAAGTGGATGTGCCCAGTCCCAGTTTGAAGCTGGGGAAAGGCAAGCAAGAACCGACACGTCAACGCAGTGGGTGGCTCATCTACATTTACGTACGTATCTTCTTATCTTCAACGCTCTACTTCTTGACGTTCTGGAGCTTCTTCTCCAACTTGATCAACATGTCCTCGACCATAGCATCCAGCTTGTAGTCGGGCTGCCAGTCCCAATCCTTGGTAGCTTGGCTGTCATCGATGGACTTGGGCCAAGTCTCGGCAATGTCCTGACGGAAATCTGGTGCGTACTTGATCTCAAACTTGGGGATGTGCTTGCGGATGGCCACGGCCAATTGCTCGGGTGTGAAGGACTCGGAAGTGACGTTGTATACACGCTGGGTCAGGTTGTCCGCCGGTGCATTCATCAAGCAAACGGCAGCCTTGAGACAGTCCGGCATGTACATCATCGGCAGATACGCATCTTTCTTGAGATAGCAAGTGTATTTGCCCGTCTTGAGCGCTTCATAAAAGATTTCGACAGCGTAATCAGTGGTACCGCCACCAGGCCATGCTTCCGACGAGATGATGCCCGGCAGACGGATGGAACGGAAGTCCACGCCAAAGCGCCGCGTGTAGTACTCGCCCAACAGTTCCAAGTGCACTTTGGTGATGCCGTAGCTGTTTGTATCGAATCCCCAAGAAAGAAAATGTCAGTAAGTTGGGTTTCTGCAAGTTCGTTGGGCAGCTCCACTCACATTGTGGTTGGTCGCATGATGGTGATGTCGGCGGTATTGTCACGAGGCGTTGTGGGGCCATAGACAGCCTAAAACAGAAACCACACGATCAGCTTCTGGTCGACCCTCTTCACTAAAGTCGAAAGCATGTCGTTACAATAGTGGATGGCGAGAAGACGCGCAGGTTGTTTTGCTTGGCGAGGCTCAGCACATTTTCAATGCCCTGAGAGTTGACTTTGAGTGCCAACTCGGGGTTCTTCTCGCCCAACGCGGACAACAGCGAGGCCAAGTGAATGATAGTGTCAATACCGTTTTCCAAAACGATGCGTGCGAGGCTGTTCACAAAGAAAGCAAATCAAAGAGTCAGCACGAAGTGCTTCTCCTTTGACCTGATCGACTTACGAGTCACGGTTGAGCACATCGCAGTACACAAAGGGGCCGGCTTCTTTCTTGCCCGAGGCCTTGATGTCCGAGTTGACGACGGCGTCGTTGCCGAGCGTCGCGCGAAGATACGGAACCAGTTCCATGCCTGTAATCAACGCCAACCTCAAATCAGTCAAACAGGGCTTGTCCATGCCCTTCACCATTCGATTGCTTTACGGCTTCATCATTCCTTGCTCTGCTTACCGATTTGGCCTGTGCCGCCTGTGACGAGGATTCGCTTCTCTTGGTTGAACATGTCAAAGCCGCCGGTGTAGGTCGACTTCTTGCGCTTGTCGCCTTTGCTGGCAGCGGTAGCGACCCCACGCCATTGGGCGGCGCTCTTGGGGGTGGTGGTGACGCGTCTTCCAGCCTTTGCTAAGCTTCGACTCAACCAAACCATGGCAATTTGCAGAATGATGACCTCATTCTCCACCTCGTCCAAGTCCAAGTGCCAGTCAGTCGGTCAGTCCCTGTCACCTGCCATACTGTATGCACTGAATGGATGGCAACCTACAAGGCTCCCTATGTCACAAGACTTTGAACCTCTACTGTAACGTTCAAGTAAGTTTTAAACACTTGTTGGGCAGCAATCGTTGAACCTGGAGAGGCGTTGACTGCACAGTTGGCTTTCCAAAGATGGATGGGATTTGAAAG
Organism: Paralagenidium karlingii; assembly: GCA_027475765.1. Taxonomy (NCBI): domain Eukaryota; phylum Oomycota; class Peronosporomycetes; genus Paralagenidium; species Paralagenidium karlingii. The sequence goes on along the minus strand of JAMFLO010000131.1, from coordinate 16,211 downwards.
GTTTCCTAATCTATAGAACCATATGGTAATTGAAACTACTGGAGAACCACGAGAACATTCAGGTTATCAATTTGAGCAGTTTGACTTGGTGGGTGATTCTTTCAAGGTGTAATCCTGATAGATGGTACATGTACCACAAGAAAGATCCCACGGCACTGAACGTCTCCAGCGCTTGGGACAAAGCCAAGCCAGCCTCAACACACCATTGAATCTTGGGGGGATTCACCCAGTGATGGGCCGTAAAGGCGAGGACGAAGAAGCGCATGTGACGAGGAAAGCAACCGCGTCAGCAGAGGCACTCGCAGAGACGCAAGCGGAGGTCTTTGTGGCCCAGGTGCTGACCCCAAGTCTTCAGCAGTTTCCGCCACCCATTCAACGCCAGCTGGTCGCGAAATTTGCGGCCGAATATGCGACTCCAATGACCCAGCACCTCGAAATCCTGTTGCGCCAGCGTCTGACAGACGATGAAGCCATAACTCTGTATTTCGCGCCGCTCGCGAGCCAATTCCGAGCGTTCATTCAAGTTTTGTGCGCGCAGGTGACCAATTTGCCTCGTGACCATGCGTTTCGCGTGCTGCACAAGCGTTTTTGGACGCTTTTCTATCTCAAACACGTGCGCGACTGGGAGTTTGTGGTCGAGTTTCTCTTGGAGGTGCGGTGGATGGGATCTTTTTGATAGGCCAAGACGGGGTGGACCATTTGTATGGAGTCTGGTCCGTTGACGAGTTTCGAGTAGTTTTTGGCTCACCCTGTGTACCCATAGGACGGACTGGAAGCGCTGAACGCGTTGCTGGCCCAGCAGCACGACTTTCAGCTGCGTGGTCAAGCGGTGGATGTGTTTCTCCAGATCACAAGCCATGATGCCTTTGACTGGTTTGAACAGCCGGTCGAGTTCACCGCCAAGCTTCTGCATATGAGAATGCTGTCGCTGGCGCGTCCTGGCTCGGATTTCATCCGCAACCTCGTGGATTTGGCGCGGAACCACCGCCAGCACCTCGAGACAAAGCTCCAAGTCGAGATGAAGCTCACGACCGACCAGCAAACGAAAGAATTGCTGTCGCATAAGGCGATGGCGTCGTTTTCGTTTGTGATCTTGCAGATCCTGGCGTTTTATCTCAGCTGGGTGCGCAAAATGCACACCAACGGCAGTCATGAACTCCGCCTCAGTGCGGAGCTTTTGGAGGAGTTTCGCCGATGGAGTGAGCGCGATTGTCTGATCCCGGAAGAGAAGCAACTAGCTGTGCAGGTGTATCAAGATTTCAGCCGCTGGCCTCCTCTGGACCAGCCATCTGAGTGGCTCGGTGGGGTAGCCCTCGAGGAAGGATCAAGAGGCGGACAGACCCACGTGCTGTTGTTCTCGAGGGCCAAAATGCAAAAGCTCCTTTGCAAGAAGAAGTTTGAGCGCATGATGGAGCTGAGCACGAAAGCCATTGATGCTAAGGTCTGTCTGGTGGAAGCCTATCTGTGGAGAGCCACAGCCAAACTGGAAACGATTTGTGCCCAGCCAAAGAGAGGCTGCATCGACCCAGCTCAAGTCCAGAGGTTTGTGTTGTGGTACCGAGCCATCTCAGTTATTTCATTTGACTGGAGTGGGATGGCAGTAACATGGCGAATTGCAGTTGCGTAGAGGATCTGGACCAAGTGCTACATAGAGAGAACCACAATTTGGCAGCATTCCAATGCAAGCTTCGACTCTTCAGACACCTCGAAATGCTGGAAGATGCAAGAGAACTGTTGCGCTCGCTAGTGAATCCTGACCAGAATGTGGTGTGGCTTGAACAACAGGATTTGCAGGCGTTTCAACACGAGCTGGAGCAAGTCCACCATCAGTTAGAGCTGCAAACGCAACAACAAGAGTCACAAAACGCGAAAGAAGCTGTGAGTCGGAGTTGATTCTCAGTGCCGTCGCAATCGCTGATATGGCTGTTGTCATCTTGGATCGTTGCAGCAATTGTATCAAGCGATCCTAGTGCGCTATGGATCCATGACCACAGGTGGGGGATCTCACGACGACAAATCAAAACCATCAGAGTCTCAGAAGACTCCGGAGCTAGCGAAAAGCCCCTACAACGTGGAAAGGAATTCTGCGAGAAATCCATTTTGCCAAACCTCTAAGAAGAAACCAGTTGGCTCATCTGCTCATGGAAAACCGAGGGCTTCTTTTATTCCAGACGCGCTCGCTCGAAAATGCATCCGCCTGCAAAGTGAACCTGAGCAACTGGCCAAGGTGATTATCGTTGATTTGGTTCGCTTTGGTAACTGATCGTATATCTTTTGACTTGTGTCTCACCTACCATCCATGTGCCAGCTGCTGCAAAGACACTCGGCAGATGCCATTGTGACTTCGATTGGGTCATTGCTGACTGATAAACAGGTTGTGGCGATTCTGAAGGCGCTTCAGACGCATTCCTGGCCACAGGATGCTGTCTCACAACGTCACGGAAAACAAGTGAGTGACTTCATAAAGAAAGGATTGGTGTAAGGATTCGATGCTACTTTCACTTGTCCCACGACTTCTACAGATTGTCGAGCAACTAATGAGTCTGCCTCGTTTCGACTTGATCAAAGCGACGGCATGCCAAGACTTGCTGGACCAGCTCGACGAGATCCAACGGAATGGAGTGTTCAGCTCCAAGGTTGATAGCTTGCGTGCTCCAAGTGCAGCTGGATAAGAAAGAGAAGCAGTTGAAGAACTATGAGGGTGTATTTATCAGAAGAGTTAGTGGAAAAAAGGTTTTCACCGCTTGACGCAAACATCAAAAGGAGATCACTTGGCATGCAGTTTACGACGCATGTTCGCTCGTTGGAAGCGACGCTGCGGAAGAAGAAACTCCACCAGTCCAACGTACGCGACTGAGAGCACCAATACAATACCCGCGAGCACTTTCCACCCGCCCAAGTGCTCCACGGTCTCGAGAAACGTGATCTCCTCGTCTGCCATTGTGATAACACGTTTTCGCGCGCTGATTTGCTTTGAACTGAGCTGGTATCAAGTTTCAGTGATCTTCACAATAGGTACAATTATTGATCAGATCGAAAATGGGAGGGAAGGGGATAACACAGGATATCGGCTGTTAAAAGAAGTGGCCTTGCCCCTTTCCCCACCTTTTGTTTTGTGCCTCTTGTTGTGGGGAGGGGGATGCGTTTCTAGCCCGTTCCCTGCCCGACACCTACCTGCCCAAATGTAGGTTTTTGGTTTTTTGCATACAAAAATGACGTCATCTCAAGGTTTTTCAGGAGGAAAAACCTTCTGGGTAAGGTGTTTTTTCCCTTTTTCTCTTTCTCTTCAAAACCCCAAACCGAGAACACCCCAAACACTCCTATCAAGAGAGTAAGTGTAAGAGTAGCGCAAAGCGCGCGGAAAGTCATTTTTGAACGGAATTGGCCAGCAATTTGGCATCAAAAAGCGGGTCGCTTGATTGGAGAATCTGCATTGCTGTCTATTGGCATTTGCTGGGTGGATTGGTGCATTTCCATTTTGCTTTTCGCCGTGGCGGATTGTCCTTTTGGAAAAGCGCGTAGTTTTTCTTTGTGCCCGGCTGTCTTCTTCTGGTCAGAAGCCATCCATCCATTCAGTCAGTCAGTGTTCTGCTGAACAGCTTGGAAGCAGCAATTTGAACACGCGGGAGAAAGAAGAAGGAGAAGAAAGCAACCCAGCTGGAAAACAAATCCCCTCAGCCGCCCCAGGCAGCCAACAGCAACTTGCTCTGTTGCGCTTTGGTGTCTTTTTGCGGTTGGTTTGCTTGGTTTCCTTTGGGGCCAAAGAGAGAGGTTTGTGGGTGGTTGCGGCTGGTTAGGGGCGTCAAGGTCATCCGCTCTTTGGTGTTGCGGGGCAGTTTCGGATAATTTTATCTGGCGCGAAAAACTGGGTTCCGGAGGACGCCCACCCCAAAGCGCAAGCAGACAAGGTGTTCAAGGCCCCCAAGCGGTGTGGTGTAATCGGTGTCGCCAGAGACTGGGAAAGCGATTGTGAATAGGGAGAGAAAAGGGATTCGATTTGACCTGCGCCGTGTGGTAAGGGAAGCGAATGTGGCAATGCGAGGAGGATGGGTGTGTGTGTGTGGCTTTTGGTTTGCTGCGGGTGTGGCTGCCAATGAGAGGCTTGTCAAGAGAAAAGTGTGTGGATGGCCTGATTGGATTGCGCTGTGGATCTGGGGATGGGAATGCTGCATGGCATGGTGTGTGGATGTTTGCTTGCTTTGGCTGGTTGGCCTGCTACCAAAGTGGACCGAGAATGATTTGCTTTTGCCACCAAAGTTGAGGTGGTTGCATGAATGGCTTGCGGGGTGACTAAGTGATCGCTTTGGTACTAAATTCTTTGTGTGATGATGTGATACTGTAGAACTTGACTTCCCGCCATGACCCGCGCGTCGATCAAGACCGATGCAGCGCAACAGGACGCGGCCGCTGCCACGTCGCGGCAACAGCAAGTTGATGCAGCGATGGCCGCCGCCGCCGCTGCTGCCGCGCAACAAATGAAGCAGGAACTGCAAATGCAGCGTCAACTTCAGCAGCAGCAACAGCTTCAGCAACAACTGCAGCATCAACAGCATCAAATGCAATTGCAACAGCAACAACAATTGCAGCAGCAATTGCAAGCGCAACAACTCCAGCAACAAGCTGCCGCCGCAGCCGCTGCAGCCCAGCAGCAGCAACAACAACAACAAGCCATGTCGTTTGCAACCTCGGGTGCCAACAACACCCAGACAGCCACCGCCGCCGCCAATCTCGTCGCAGCCGCAGTGCAGGCTGCCAACGCCTCGTCCGCCGGAGCACCAAACAATTTTGGGTTTTCACGAAATGCTCCTGAGTTTGCCTGCGAAAATGTTGGTGGACGCGTTAAGGGCAAGCGACGGAAGTATTGCCCCCATGAAGTGACGGCTCTGGTGTTGGGGGTACAACGGTACGCAGACGACAGTTGTCCTTGGAGTTCGATTCTTCGGGATCCAGGCCTCGGACATCTTTTTCATGGTCGAAGTGGCGTCGATCTCAAGGACAAGTGGCGCACCCTGATCAAGACACGACCGGAACTGGCAGTATACACGGAGAATCGCAAAAACCATCGCAAGTACAGACCTTTTTCCGTGGCCGAAGAACGAGCGTTGATGGACGGCGTCAAGAAGTACAATGGCCAGCGCAATGTTTGGTCGTTGATTTTGTTAGATAAAGAGCTTGGCCCGTGCTTCAACGATCGCTCCAATGTGCAACTCAAAGACAAATTCCGCACCATGCGTAGATCGGGTGCTGCGTCATCGCTGGTGGTCTCCAATCCATCCAATCGGCGAACCTCGTCGACCCCAACAGGCACGACCTCAGGAGCTCCCAGCTCAGCCTCTGCTGCTCCGTTGACTCCCACGAGTGCAGCCATTTCGGCAGCTGTCTCATCAATGAATAGCGGTGCAAGGGCCAGTGCAGGCGTATCGTCGTCCAGTGCTAGTGCTGCCAATGCCGCCGCCGCTGCGGCGGCCAATGCCAACGCGGCAAGAAGTTCGGCGATGACCCAGCAACAAGTGGCAATGCTCGCGCAGAGCAACTCTGCATTTTTGGCCGATCCAAGTCTGTATCTGGGTGGATCGTTTGCACTTCCTGCACAGCATATGACTCAAATGACCACAAGCTCTCAAATGAACCTTCAACAAATGCAAAGTAGGCAAGCAGCAACTGCCCAGGCACAAGCTCAGGCACAAGCTCAGGCTCAGGCTCAAGCTCAAGCTCAAGCTCAGGCGCAGGCACAAGCTCAAGCACAGGCCCAAGCGATTGCAAGAGCGCAGGCACAAGCCCAAGCTCAAGCACAGCTTCAAGCACAATATCAGGCACAACAATATCGAAATCAAGCTCAAGCACAGGCCCAAGCCCAAGCCCAGGCTCAAGCACAAGCTCAACAATCGAAGACTTTCTCTCAGATGCTAGCCGTTGGCAACTCATTCAATCAGATGCCAGGGTATCTGATGGGCAACCAAATGACGGCACAGCAAGCAGCGATGTACTACAATATGCATCCAACGTCACAGAGTCAACAGCAACAACAGGCCGCTCAACTCCAGCAGCAACAACTTCAGCAAATGCAACAACGTCAGTTACAACAGGAACAGCAGCAGCAACAACAACAACAAGTAGTGGCAGCCGCAGCAGCAATGGTGGCAGCGCAACAGAAGCAGCAGCAAAATGCAGCAGCTGCTGCAAGAGCATCAAGAGGCAGACCAAGAGGAAGTTCGACCTCTGCTAGCGCACCACAGTCCCAACCAACGCAGCAAGCGCGAAGTGGCACCACAACATCCACATCATCCAAAGCGTCGACCGCAGACGCTTTACAACTCAGTCAGATTCCTGTTTCCCCACCCATGGAGAGTTTGATTCAGACTCCCAAACCATCGGCCTCTAGCACAGCAAAAGGTGCTGACAAGACGTCAAAAGGTGTTTCCAAACCCAGCTCCAATAGTGGCACGGGATCGAGCACTTCTGGTGGAGCAGCTGGTGGGGCTGCAGGATCGGGTGATGCAAGTAGCGAGAAGAACGGCAAGAAAGACCAGGACAAGTCTTTGGTAATGTGCACAGTGTAAGAAGAGAGCAACACGTCAAGCATCGGTCCAGAGCCGCGATCGTCTCGTCTCATCGATGTGCCGTCGTCGTTTGCTTTCTTCCGCGTGCTGTGTGGTGTTTTTTTCTTTCTTTTTTTCTTCGGTACTATATTATACAGTTGATACTAAGAAGAGATCTGCTTTGGTTTTCGGTCCGTTGTTGTTGTTGATGCGTGAGCTGTTGATGAGGTCGCTGCAGGGGATTTGTTGCTCGAAAGAAGGGTGACGTCATGACAACCCGAAAGGACACCTTACACGACCCCTCGCTTGCGACCTTTGATGAATCCTAACGGCTGTCGTTTTGTCCAATCACACGACGCCCCCATTAGGTTGAAGTTCGTACCCAAGGAATTGGTACTGTGTGGGAGCCTACTGTAGCAAGCATTCCCTCTCCTGATTGATATGCACTCAGGGAAAGGGGAGGGTTTTTGGGCCATTGGTGTTCTTGGTGTTCTTGTTGGAGACACAAGGCTGCTTCATCCTTCACGTGTCAAACTGAGTATTACGACACCACCTTTGAACACACACAGGGATTGGATGCACTGTTTGATTGCTCGCCCTCACTTAGTTGTGGATCCACTCAACCGACCTTTAAAAGGGTCAAAGAGAAAGCATGGAAAAAAGCTCTGGAAGGGGAGAAGAATATTGACAGGATTCATGTGGACAGAGTAATGTTTCCATAGATTTCGCGTGTGAATCCACCCACTCGACACCCAGAATATTCGTATTATATCACTGACCCGGTCAACACCCAGTCTGGCGATGGACTCCCAGTCACTTCCCTGTAGAAAGGCGTTTTAATCGGAGAGCAGACACAATTCAGATCCAGTGAAAGTGAATCCCTTCATTTGTCTCCGTGCGACCCACACAACTCAATAGTGGATTGGTGAAAACCAATAACCTGCGATAACGAATTGGTCCCTTGATCACATGAAGCTTAAATGTGGGCACCCAGAAGAGACCTACCATGGTACAGCGAGCCAAACGAACGATCTTGTCACTGTGCATGCCTGATGCAAGGCGGACAGGCCAACAGAGGAAGAGAAGGAGAGGATTGCCTCTTAAGAGCAACAACGAAGGCATGTCCTGTCGCCACGAAACCTCCAAGAATTAATAAACCTTTCTCTGTTGTATGAATTCTCGTTTTCTGTACCATCGCTTGGCAAAGGCTCAGGGCAATGCACTCTTTTGCAATGTACCCAATCCGGATAAAATGGACACCAAACGTACATAGAAAGCACTTGCTTTCAGTATACATGACTCTCTGTTTTTATTACAAAAATGGTCAAGGATAGGGTCAGGATGTCACACGGTGCAATCCAGCAAAAAGAACCCCCCCATCCTCGGTGTATACTAAGCACAAAAGAAAGCCAGGTACACGTATACTCATTTTTCAACTACAAACAGTAGTCCTCTACAAAGCGGCGCAGCGTAAAGATCTGGACGAAGGGAGTTACTCTGCCCGAGTCCCCCGTTCCAGCTGGTGGCTTTCTACCAGATGGTCTCACGTGTTGTGCGCAAGAGACTAAATTTGGGCATAGCACGGGAGAGCTTTTTCAGCAGCCTCAGCTGGGTCTCTCCGACCAAAAGACAGAGTCAGCCGCTTGCAGTCCACAGTCCACAGTCCACAATCAGCAGTCAGCAGTCAGCAGTCAGCACTTTTGCTTTTGTCACCCCAGTGCTGAGTGAGTTCTTCAAGCCATGGAGGACCAACGCATGCTTCCAGCGAGTCCCAAGGCCAGCCATGAGCTCAGTCGACCGAACCAGCCAGTCATGCGCACGCGAAGTGCGTTTGCGCTGTTGTTGGCCGGCACGTTGGCCCTTTTGGTGGTGTTTTCGCTCGTCTCGTCCGAGTATTCAGTGCAGTGCGCCATCCAGAGCAGTGCTGAACTGGCTGGCAAGGGCGAGTTCTTTCTAGTAAGCGCCAACGACACCCACGAAGGCAACGACACCGTTGGCAATGCGTCGTCCAATGCGAGCGACGGGCAGTGCTCGCCGGCGTTGATGGCCAATTTGGACGACTTTGTTCAACAAGGCGAACATCGGTTTTACGCGGCGCTGAAGCGCCAGGGGCCTCATCCACCACCCGTGTTCAACGGCGAGCACCGCCAACTCTGCAACGAGATCGACGACAACGACTGGGAATGGCAGCACTGTCTGCCCATTTCGGGTCGCAAAGACGAACCGTACTGCGACGCACCCGATCGACTGGATTTGCTGAGCAAACAATCCCCCGACACGCTTTGCTACGGAAGCCCCTTGCACATGCTACTGGTGGATGTCTACCAACAATTCCGTGCCATCGGTGCCGAGCCGATTCTCCTGTACGGCACCATGCTCGGGGCCGTGCGCAACCACTCGACCATTCCATTCACCGAAGACACCGATCTGGGTTATCTAGACACCGACGTGGCTGACTTTTCCATGACGACCCTGCAGAAACGCCTGCACAAAGTGGGCTACCATCTCTTCAAGTACAACATTTGGCGCGTATGCATCGCACCAACCCATCCATTGGCGTCCAATCTATACGATTCAAACTACAAGGGCATCACCAAGGAATACACCGTGCCGTATGTGGACTTGTACTGGATGAAACCGGGCTTTGGCCAAGAAGGCGAGTGGCGCATCGCCGAGTCACGTCGCGGTCGGCTCGTACCAAAGGACAAAGTGGTTCCATACAGCAAAGTGAGTGTGAACGGCATGGACTTTGACACGGTGGCCGACCCACATGACTTTCTCACGTACGAGTATGGCAAGGACTACATGACGCCCAAGCCACGAGAGCAACGACGAATCTAAATGGTGGTGATGAGTTGCAGCCGTCGATAGAAGCTCAGAAACACGTCTTTGTGTTGTACCAGTAGTATAAATCGAAAGAAGAGCCTTTTTGCTACCTCTCCAATGAGATGAGTCTGCGTTCCTTTGCCTTTTGTCTTTATGACGGCATTTGTCTTGTCTCACCCTTCCACAGTCTAGTGACTGAGCCATTCAGTTGGGTCAGCGAGCGACTGTGCCGTCGGGTCGCCTTGGTTCCTCACCAGCACTTTACATCGACACCAAAATGCAAGTTACAAACTGTCCGTCACATGCAATAGTACATTTCCCTGACAAGACCGCTCTGTGGCGCTTCAAGGATAAACGGCAGCTTCACCTTTGACTTTCAAATTCAACCAACGAGGATCTAACGCGACACAATGTGTGGCTCACAGGAGGAGAGCGGTAACGTCGAGCTCTACTTGACTACGTTGCACGACGATTTCGAGAAGGCCGAGGTATTGTTTTGCCTTTAGACGTGCTCGTCCGGACCGTTTGGTCGTGACAGGCGCTCGCAATGGAGTTGATGCTGATTCCGAAGTGCTGCTTGCTGTTTGTCTAGGATCAGGTCGCGCACTTGCTTGACGTTCACCACGCCATGGATCTGGACTTGGTCCTGGAAGGGCGCCATGCCGTCAAAGCACACGCTCTCGGAGCACGCAGTCTCGATGACCAACGAGTTCAGAAACGTGTTGTCCGCGATGGTGACGTTGCGGATGCGGTTCAACGGGATTACACTGGTCTTCTTGTTGGGTGTGAACCCCTGGGTCACAATGAGGTGGGTGGACGAGACCACGCATTGCTGGCTGGCGATCTCGGTATGGTAGTAATACATGGTGGCCAACAGCAGCACCACCATGACCACGGCCACAGTGATGAAGACAACGGTCTCGCTGGACACGCTGCTGGCATGGTGATGGTGGCTGCTGCTGAACGAGCCATTGACGAGCAAGCAAAGCAGAGGAATGATGAGAAGCGGCACGATCAACAACCCCAGCAATGCCTTGCATAGAAACGAATGGATCTGCTTCTTGACCGTGAACTCGTCGTCACCACCAATGTGCACCTCGGCTTCTTTGTGTCGTGGGGCCGGTTCCGCTCGTGGTCGTTCGTCAAAGCTTGCGCGATGGTAGTTGGTGGGAGGCGAGTGCACGAGGACTTGGTCGGGCGTGATGAGGTTCATTCGTAGAAGGGTGCTCGAAGGCTCTTGGTTGTTGCGGTGTGGTGGGAGGCGCGCGCAAAAGCAGCAATGGCTTTGGCTCGTTGGCTCCTCGTTACGGATCTCTGGAGGCCTCTGCTCAGTTTCTTTGTGGTGGTGGGTGGAAGAGTTGGCCTTTCGAAAAGATTCAAGCAGCTCCATCCATCGTTTACGTCCTACAACAGTTCAACCATCACAAAAGGTCACGTCAAGGACCACTCTGACCACTCGCTTGACTTTTCTGAACCGAAAGGGTACATACACTTGGCCGCTCCGCATCCACACGCGCATATGTAGCGTTGCTCAACCGCCACTTCGTCTCATTGACGCTTGTTGTGGGTCCAGAGAAGAACACAAGGAGATGGTTGACATATTTTTCTGCCTGCCGAGTCTCATCACCATCATTGGACAGTTGCGATACGTCGGTGGGTTCTCATGGGCTCAAGACCACAACCAGTCATCTCAGTCATCTGGTCAGTGCGCTCCATTGGATTCTGTCATCACTGGCCAGCTCCATCCCTTCCAACCGCCATTCAACGATCCTCCCCATCGAGACCAGTGGTGGAGTTGGAATGACTGCGTTGCCACCATTGGTTCAGCGATCGGCACAACCGCATTGACAATTCTTGTTGGCAAAAGTGCTTTGAGTCGAGTCTAGACGAGCAATGGCCCCGACAATGGATACTATCTCACCCTGGGTAACGTTGAATCTCGCGTGTTGAGTCGACTCTTTGCTACTCAAATGCCACCACGCCAATCAACTCCTCCAATTCGAATCATGTGTTTTGTCACCAAGCTGATCAACTTCACAACTAGACTTCATTGACTCCAATGAAATCACGGCCAAGCATTTGCTCGACAAGTCGCAGTACCACTTTGAGCCAACCCACCTTCCATCCCACAGCAACAACGGGTTTTGCAGCATTTGATTCCTCGACACCATGAGCAATCCCTAGACGAGTGGAACCATCTTGAAGACACAGCAAATGCGGTTCAAGGCGAAAGACAAACGTTGCTTTATTACTTCCCACATGTCTTTTGGTGGCAAACGCTTTCCCAACTGCAATGAAACAACCAGCTGATATTAGTTAGGACATGAGTTAACTCGGTGCCGACATGCTTTGAGTGAGCACCATCTTGGTCAGCAATGGTTGCAGCAACAGACAGATGGGACTCGACAGTTGTCACTTGATCAACTTGGATCTCCCCCCCCACTCCCCACTCCCCATCTGTCAGGCTTTTTGTTATTTGGCCTGCTGCGGCATCCACCTGTTCACTCACCAGTTGGTCGGGAGGAGGAGGTGATTGGTGGATATTGGGTCGTTGGGATGCTCATAAACTGTGCGATTGGATGCTTCTTCACCTCCGCACTTGGCATTTGCTGTCCAAATCGCTTGAAGTCGTGGACAGCAGGACTTCCAAGCGTTTCACAAGCGTTTCGATTGTTGATTGGCGCCAGCGGATTCCGTGCGCCACATGATGATGCGTCAACGGTAAGCGATAGCAGCAGCAGCAACAACACACCCACCGTCTTACCTGAAGACCTGCCAGTGGAGGTGCATGGATGCGTGAAGTCGGTTGCTTACTGTTTCCCCTTCATTTCACTTTGAATTGGCGAACCCTGGTGCGAGCAGCACGTCAGCACACTGCAGCATGGACACGACGAGCTGCTGCTGTGAGTTTGTGCAGTCGCCACTGTGCCAGCATCATGCACTCTTTGCGCACGAGTACAAACGGTAAGTGAGTGGACTGAAAAACCAGACCAGTTGACTGGTTGGTTGGCTGGAGAGCTAACCAGAGGAAAACTCCTTTTGTATCCTCGTGGGTTGCCTGTCGACTGCGCAGAAGTAACCGGACGAGAGCCACTCGAGTAAGTGACACGTCGGCAGATAGCCCACGCTGACGTGCTTGTGCACTTGATCCGGTGGTGGCATTGTACCTAACACCATGTTCGCTGGATGAATGGCTTCCTGGCAGGTGATCCGGTACCAAAGACATGGCATGCAAGTCTATGTTTCTTTGGAGAAGAGCTGACGCTAGTTTGTAGATGTTTCCCGCACTGCTGTCCGCACCACATCGAGCGGAGTTATTGCGGAAGTCCACTCTATCTACGAGTGCGCTTCTCATCGACCCCAAACGGGTTGCAATTGGTGGGCCGGTTTGAGCCCAGAGAAAACGAAAACGACAGAGACCATCCACCGCTTCGACTCGGCTCGAGGATACCAGTGAACAGCCTTCTGCCTGATATGGCGGCGCACAACACGCGAGGGGAGAAATGGTTTCTTGCAGAGAACCTCGGCCCACTCTCGTCCACAAGTCAGAAGAGTCCCACCGTCGAGGAAGGAGAGGCAAGCAAGCATTCACGTGTTTGGCTGTGTGTTGTGTGTGTGTTGATGGGTGTTCGACGTGGTTTTCTCGCATGTGAATGTGAATGCAGGGATGCGTGTTTGTGTTCAACAAGAATCCGCCGTTCTACTGGCAATACGACTGGAGAGGCGGCACCAGCCATGACCTCCGAACACAGCAGCATGCCTTTTGTGTGTATGTTGTTGTCCCAGACAGTACGGACCCCGACGTGTTGCGAGTCGTTGGGATCACCATGTCTCCATATTTTCGCGTGACCACGTATCTCAAGGCCGACGGTGGCTCAACCACTTCTCAAATCTCCGACTACATGGCTGCAGACCCATCACAATCCGCACGAAACTCCCAACAAACCCAGTTGGCAGAGCAACAGTTGCAGGGTCCTGACTCAATGATGATGGCATCTTCAGAGATCGTTTCATCGGAAGACTACATCGGCACGCTCACTGAGTGCAATCCGAGATGGGTCTGGACAAGACAGAATGAACATGTCGCCAAGATCAGTACTGATCTAGCGATCATCTACCACTTCTTGCGTCACTCCATTCCTTCCCGTTCAGCCAAATCTCTTGTGATGCACCGGTTTCTCCACCTGCTGCAATCAGACAGCCATCATCTCGTTTTTGACGAAAGTGTCCAAGTGGTCATGCATCCCCTCAAGAGATTGCTTCCATGGTACCCAACCGTCATCCATGGGACTGAGGATTCTGCCATCCATGAGCTGCAGACAACTTGCGTCGATCTACTCTTGTGGGGGTCGTTTTCAACCAAGGCTCGAGCGATTTGGAGTTCGTTCTTTGACCTCAACAGCACAAGTGTGTTGGATCTTCGTCGTCTCCATTCGTGCTTGTGCGAGTTCGTGCAGCAGGTCGAGGACACGCTCCAAACCGGACTGATTTGTACTGGAAAGACGATGGAGTTGGATACATTGGTCAGCGACCTTGTGACAGCCATCCTCGAAGATTGTACGAGTCGGGTTGCTACCAGCCACAGCCATACGAAACTCATGAGACTTCTACAGAACACGGATGTGCTGGGCATGGAAGCCTTCATTGCTCAATTGAGAGAGTCGTATCTCTCTTTCGCGCCGTCAGTAACTCTTCAGGGGGTTTCGCCACATTCGCGATTCAACGGAAAATGGTACCTTGACAACATAAACGAGCCTCTCCACCAGATTCACAACGACGAAGCGTCACAGTCGGACGTTTGGCTGGAATGGCTAGGTTTGTCACAGTTCCTGGCGTTCGAGATCCAAGCGTGCTCCAAGGACAGGACTTTGCTGGTACGTGATGGTAGTGAGAGTGTCGAGCGTGTGTCTGGTTGCTGATGGGAGCCTGCCTGCCTTTGCACAGATCCGCTCGCTCTCAAGGGTGTTTCCTTCATCCTGGTCGCGTTTGGTGCTGGATGGAAAGCCACGGACATGTCGCCTGTTCTTGAATGGCTTGAGCACTTTGGTTACGGCTCCGGACTGGCTGGATGGAGATTATTGTGGAGAATGGGTCGAATGCGGTTTGTCCTCGGAGCAACTCCGTGTGGAAGTGTTTCGATGGGAAGTACAAGCTCGTCGGGTTCATCGCTGGCTCCTCCACCTGAAGGGTCACGACGCTCAGCAATCGCTCGTCGTGGATGTGGAAAAGGCGATCTGCGAGGTGGACCAAAACACGAGTGAAGACCAGGAGGTGTATGCATGGAGGAGTGTTTGGTCCTGTACGCCGGTGTCGAGACGAGCACGATTAACGAGGCGGTGGGAACCTTGTCAACACGTGCAGTTCGTCTTGTGTAAGCTTTGTTAGAGTCACCAGTCTGTGGAGTTTGGATGTTCAACCAGTCGATTGGTCGAATTGGGGTCCGTGTGCGTTCACTCTCCCTTTCTTTTCGACCATCCCCAGGCTATGCACCTGGCGCCAAAAGGCGCGGAGCGCTTCACAAAAGGACAGCGCTGCCACACTTGAATTCTCCTGACTGGGGAGCTCTTCGTCAGATCTTTCTGTGGCTCCGCTCGCCAGAAAGCGTGGACTGGAGGATCCACCACCCGTTGACGTCGCTGGTCGTTTCGAGACATGACATACCCAAGTTCTTCACCAGCGACGCATAGCATCTCCGCGACTTGGTTCCAGTCCTGCAGGTGTTGCTTTGCGAAGGCGTTGATGCGACTCCCAAAGGAACGACATCCACTGAAAGTCAGGCCAGTCCTTCAGCAGCAGCGAATGAGTGTCGGAACCTGTTGGGAGTTAACTCGGTGCCGACATGCTTTGAGTGAGCACCATCTTGGTCAGCAATGGTTGCAGCAACAGACAGATGGGACTCGACAGTTGTCACTTGATCAA